>VURO01048007.1:0-11527 GCA_015108175.1 Pelvicachromis taeniatus
TCCTAAATATTTAAAGCCAGAAAATGCTAAGTGAAAGTGAAAATCACTCTGTTTAAGCTTTTGTGCAGCTGAATTTATAGGAAAACATTCACTCTTTTGTATGTTAATCTTGTATCCAGAAAAAGAGCCAAAATTAAGAAATATTTCCATTATAGAAGGTAAATAAGTTATTGGGTTTGTAACGTATAATAATAAATCATCTGCATATAATGCAACCTGTATTCCATATCAAAACGAGTAACCCCTTGAAACAAAGGAGACATTCTTAGAGTTACCGAAAGAGGTTCTATTGCTAAAGCAAAGAGTAAAGGTGAAAGTGGACAACCTTGGCGTGTACCACGCGAAAGAGCAAAATACTCAGAGTTCATAGAATTTGTGGTAACTGAGGCCAGTGGGGCAGTATATAAAAGGTCAATCCAAGCTATAAAATTATTACCAAAACCAAACTTTTTCAAAACAGCAAAAAGATACTCCCATTCTACTCGATCAAAGGCTTTCTCGGCATCCAATGAAATTACCACCTCTGGGAGAGTACTTTGACTTTTGGAGTATATTATGTTGAAAAGAGACCGTATATTAAAGAAAGATTGTCTTCCTTTAATAAAACCTGTCTGTTCGTCTGATACGATGGAAGGAAGAACTTTCCAAACGAGTTGCTAATAATTTAGACAGAATTTTAACATCAACATTGAGGAGACTTATTGGACGATAAGAACTGCAACAGGTAGGATCTTTTCCTTCTTTATGTAGTAATGATATAGAGGCCTGTCTGAGTGTCTGAGGGAGAGAGCCTTGTTTCAGTGACTCTTCATAAACCGATAACAACAGGGGGGCCAATTTTGTGTAGAATTTTTTATAAAATCCAGGTGAGAACCCATCAGGGCCAGGGGACTTTCCAGATTTAATTGATAATACAACCTCATCAAGAGTAATAGGTGCATCAATTTCTGATGCGATTGAGGAGGTAATTGTAGGAATATCTAACTTTGTGAGGAAATAGTGCATATTTGTAGAGTTAGAAGGGAACTCTGAGGTATACAGAGCTTTATAAAATGACTTAAATACTGAGTTAATTTCGGCTGGATATGAGGTTAAAATTCCCGATTCATTCTTAATTCTTATAATTTGGCGAGAAGCCACCTGATGGCGTAATTGATGGGCCAGTAGACGAGAAGCTTTATCACCGTATTCACACGAGATAATAATAACAGTTGCTCTGCATCATCAGTCAACAGGAGATTAAATTCAGACTGTAAATTAAGTCGGTGCTTATATATTTTAGGTTAAGGGGTTAGAGCATATTGACGGTCCAAGTCCTGTATTTTGGCAGCGAGTTCATTCTGTTTAGCCTTCCTTAATATATATAATTAATTTATTATTCATCTCACTTAATTTATATAAGTGAGATGAATAAGAAATAATTTGACCTCTAAGATAGGCTTTGAGTGTCTCCCATAGTAAAGATCTGATTTCCTTTTTTTTTAAGTTGATAAACTTGTAGACTTTTACAGTGTTTCCACAAGTTAGATATTATGCCGATTTTAATATGCAACATAAAACAGGTTACTGTAACTTCCTCTTAACCACTAAATTTAACGATGTTTAATTGTTAGTCATAAGTCTTGTCTTATATGCAAAGATTGTGGTCGGTGATTACCCACCGTAATTATTCATCAAAATCAACCTCAGGTGTTTTTATTCCAAATATCTTGACATGGAACTTTCCAGACACACCTTTATGAAAATGACTGCATTCATGCAAACTATAGTAGACATACAAAACAAAAACAAAAAACCAAGCAGAGTGGAGTTTTGCGCAAGGTTTCCTTATGTAGTGTGAAGCAGAAACTGTTCAAATGAATTGTTTCAGTTTCATAAGCTTGATAAAATAAACTCAAAATATTAAAGTTAGAAGACCTTAAAAACAAAAGAAAATAAAAAAATAAATGATTTAATTCAAGAATTTGGCTTTACAATATTTATATGAGCCTCAAAGTGAGTTAGCTATTTTTATGACTCTTCTTTATTACTACTATAATATCTGCATTATCCTCTGTCGTCACAGTGGTTGTTTAGATTTTTTTTAAATGGGCAGACTCACTGCAGTATTTGTGACTGTATACATTAATGAATGGGCGAGCTATGCATTGTTGTTCTAAAAGACCCCCCCCCCAGAATACACTCTTTTTAGCAGAAGAAGAAAGAACAGAACCTTTACCTGTTTATTCATTTTCATATAATTTATTTCATTATATAAATGATATATAATGGTGTATTGGTGTAACCACTTGATCTATTATACATAACACTTCTGTTTTCCTCCACTTCTCTGTTCCGTCTGCTGTTTTAGCTGTTTTAATAGGAAATTCAGTCCATCTGTTGACCTCCACACTGGGTGTGCTGTTTTTGACCAACATTTGCATGTTGTTGTTTGTTCGTGTTAACCCTGTTAAGTAATTTGCATGTGAGATACATTTATGTTTATACCCACAGTTTTTTTCCATGAATTTTCAGAAATTGATACAGAATTGCCTTTTTTTCTATCTTGACCTACAGGAAGAAATAAATGTCACTGGAAGTACATCGTGGGTCTGTTTCTGTGTGCGGCTGTTATCCTGGCAGTGCTCGGCCTCTTGCTGTGGTACTTCTGTAAGTTGATTTGAAGACTGTCACAGCTGAATACAATTATTTTTGTAATTTAAGTCCTGGAATGTGGCATGATTCTGCATGCTCTTGTATACATGTGGCACACAGTAGTAAATTCATGTGCTCACAGTATACTACCAGTGTCTCCTGGGGAAGTCGTGTGGAAAAGGTGGGAAGTGTCTGGGTCGTACCCAGTGGTGTGATGGGATCACTGACTGTCCAGGTGGAGAGGATGAATCTCAATGCTGTAAGGCATTCAAATCAATGTCTCAGTATTCCACACAGTTATTTAGTGCAAGTGTCTGTTTTTTTAATGTTATTGATGTTTCACAGTTCGCCTCAAAGGGGCCAACTCCATGCTGGAGAGTTATTCATCAAGCAGCCAGACCTGGATGCCCGTGTGTGCTGACAACTGGGATAATAACTACGGAAGAACTGTGTGTGGACAGATTGGTTACAGCAGGTGCTCATTGTCCTTTCCCACTGACACATCTCACTCATATTACAAAACTTGTGATTGATATTGCTGCTGGACTTCTAATAATTTACAAATTAAAGCCATTTTTAAAAATTACATACAAAAATAGATTATTGCATTAGATATAATAGATATGATTTTGATATAACCAGCGCGCATGTCACATTCCTGTAACTCGTCAACCTTTTTGGGCTTGAGAGAAAATTCCAAGTTTCCTTAAAGATAAGAATCATTCTATAATTTTACAGCCGAAATTACAAAATAAGTCCCAGTGCCATAGTGCCATGTTTGATACTTGGGTGATAAAGGGTTTTTTTTTTTTTTAGCTGCACAGAACTACTGCTTGAAATCACAAACGTACAGTATTGATTAATAATTTTTTTTTTCAAAGTTGTAACTCAGAGGGAATGTCCATGCATGATATGCATGTATGTGTGAGTACAGTATGCTGGTCTCATCTCCCCATCATATTTGCTTTTGTATGTGTTTCCCACAGAGATGATTATTTTGCCTACAGCCAAACCAGTGCGGGTTCTTTGGCCTCCAAAGGATATATGAGGCTTAAGTCTGGAAGTAGTAGTGGTTCACTAATACAGTCACAGCTCACTCACAGGTATACACAACCACATTATCACGGAATTATCATTTTATTCACGCTACAGCATTTATAAAATGCACTGTTTTTTTCATCCTTTCATTTTGCAGCTTACTGTGCTCCTCCAATGCTGTCACACTTCGCTGTATTGGTAAGCTACTGTGTTCAGTGTGACATACGTACATAATAATGTAATCCCAAGAACTTGATTCTGTTTATCTGGATGTCGTGTTTTCAGTGTGAGAAACATTTCATCACCTGGATGAGTGATCAAATGTTGCTCACACTGAAAACGCTACGTCCAGATAAACAGGATAAAGTTTTTCGGATTTCCTTACCTGCATGATTGATCATACATCAAGACACAACATTAATGTAATCATTTAGTCTGTGCAACTGTCTCGTGCTACAGCCTCTGAATTGAAAGGGTGTTTACGAAAGCTTGAAAGTCAGCGAAAGTAATATTGAGCTCCTCTGTCCTCAGAATGTGGCAAGAGTTCAGCAGCTCCGAGGAGTCGTATTGTGGGTGGCACAGTGGCTGTAAATGAAGCCTGGCCATGGCAGGTCAGCCTCCAGATTTTGGGTCAGCATCACTGTGGTGGCTCCATTATCAGCCCATACTGGATCCTGTCTGCTGCACACTGCTTTCAACAGTGAGAGCTTCTACTTTCTTTCACCCAGCTACATGAACATGTCATTGTGCTGTTAAGTTGAGTGTGTTTCATTTGATTCTGACCTGCTTATTCATTTCAGTATCTTAACATGCATAACAAAACGCACTCCACAAACTTTGGCCAAGGCAGTTGTTTTAAAGCTAAAAGATTTTTATGACCTTGAAGACCTTGGTAAGACATATATTTAATGGAATCTTAATATGACCTTACCCACCTCTACCTAGTGTTATCAGAATTTAGTTAACATGAATGGAGCGATGCATGGACACAAACGATAGCACAAATGTAATACCCTTGGCGGAAGTAATCCTGATTCAAAGAACTACCTGTGTGTGTCATATTTATTTAATCACATAGGTGTGCCTTTGAGGACAAAGTACACAGGATATACGGGAATTTGACTATATTGCAATATATTTATTTATATGTTGGTTACTGTATCACTGATAACAGAGTGACAAACCTACTAAACCAAGCTTAGTAGGTTTGTCTCCCTTTCAACAACAGGTTCAACTCTGTTCTCACCATGAAGGGTCACTTACTGTGTTTATACCATAGAAGACATTAACATTAACTAGCTTACTTCAAGTAAGGTTTGGCCACGCAGCTTTGACAACCATATATTCAATTAGATGATAAAACTGTAAGACTTAGAGGGTGGAACTGCCAAGTCTTTAACGTACAGTGTCCTCAATTTCCCAGTAAGAGCCACCTTTAAAACTGAAACTATGAAAAAAAAAAAAAAACACCATGCCATTGACCAAAATGCTCAAGCGGAGGAATCAAAATCGAACAATAGTGACCTCGTGTTCATCTTTTATCTACAGTGTTATCCACTTTTGACTAATATTTAATAAATCCACCGTGCCCATTTCACCTTGTGTTTTCCTTGGCAGGTACTCTCTTCCTTCATCGTGGATGGTATACTATGGGGACGTGAACTTGAGAAACATGGTTAATGGCAGAGGAGTTCAGAAAATCATCAAACATGAAAATTTTGACACAAGAACTAATGATTATGACATTGCTCTCCTAAAGCTTGATATACCTCTGACTTTTAACAGTGAGTACTTGCAAGTTAAATTCCCATGTTCAGTTCAATGATACTATGATGATGTTATTGCAAATCCAGCACTTTAAGCTGATACATGTTTATGCCTCAGATAAAGTTCGGCCAGTGTGTCTCCCCAATGTTGACCTGAACCTTGCTAATCGTCAAGCATGGATCACAGGATGGGGAGCATTGCAGCCATTAGGTGAGGCAAAACCATAACTGAATATGTCAAACCTTTGGTTGGGATTATTGAGTTTAATAGAGGAGTACTCTGAAGAAGAATTGAATCCTGTTCACACAATACCCCATAATGACAAAGTAAAAAAAAAAAAAAAATGTTTTCTTGTCAAGTTATTAAACATAAAAAACAAAAATATAACATGTACATAAGTATTCACAGCCTTTACCATCACACCCAAAGTGCATTTCAGTTGTATTCATATAGTGCCAAAGCACAACAATAGTGGTGTTTAATATTGTAAGGTAAATACTCTACAATAATTCAGAGAAACTCCAACAATTACCTGACCCCCTGTGAGCAGGCACTTTGGTGACAGTGCTCTGGAGATTTTTTTCAGCAATAGGAACTGGGAGACTAGTCAGGATTAAGGGAAAGATGAATGCAGCAATATACTCCCATGACTCATCATGGCAGCAGTGATAGGGTTTAGGACAGGACCACCCAGTTTCTAGATGCTGGTGGTGGTGAAGCTGAAGATTGAGGCTTGGATGGAGCTCTGAGTGACTTGGGTGAGGTGGAGATGGGGAGGAGGTGGGTCTGAAAGGGATCATGATGGGGGAATAAGTTTAATGTTAGTGCACGGGGAGCTATTTGCCTGCACAGCTGTGTGTGTGTTGTGAATAAACAAAATGGACCGGCTTATGATCGGACATGTGTGAGACTGAGCGGTCAGTCAGGGCTGACAACACTGGAAATTAGTTGATTCAGGTCCCTGGCCAAGGCATCTCTAACTGTATGTTTGTATATACTGTAATCATGTAACACTGACCAGCATCTTCAACAAAGGTAGTCATCATCACTGTTTAAACTGCTACAGATTTGTGGCTGAGTGTCATTGATTGATTAACACTTGTTTCATTAACTTTGGTTAAATTTGATTCAATTTGTTTTTTGCAAGACCAGAAATATGGAGTCAAAACAAGTAAAACAGTTATGCATGTCCTGTCCATGTTAAACAAGACATGTTAATGAGTGATAAACTAGTAACTAGTGAGCAGAACACACTCTTTCAAATTGAGAAAAAAAAGAAACAGAAAGTTTATTGTGTGACCCAGAGCTGGAGAGTAAAAACTACTGCCACTGTTTTGGATTTTTGTTACTTGCAATTGACAATATGCATTATGTTTAAGACCTTGGATTTTGGATTAATGTGCTCGTGACAGGGACCTTCGAGCCAGCTTCAGGCTTCTCAGAATGCTCTTGTTTACTGATCATTTGACTCAATAGTATTCAGGCCTGTGTGGGTCTATTCCAGCAGCTGTCAGTGTAGTTTGTGTCCACATTGACACAAACACAAGAACACAAGACAAATTTAGGGGTTGAATACTTCTTCACAGCACTGTCTTATGTAAGAAAGAATGTGAGAAACCTGTAACTCTCCTTTTACATTTTTCATTGTAAATGAAATATTTCAGATGGGATCGCTTCAACGCCAGCTATGCAAACAGTGCCTTTCATGTTTGTCCGAGTTAACAGTGTGAACAATCCTTTTTCTCAGGGTCAACCCCCAACATATTGAATCAAGCCCAGGTGACCATTTACAGCAGGGACACTTGTAATGCACCTGAAGTATTAAATGGTGAAGTTACCAAGACCATGTTCTGCGCAGGTAAACTGCAGGGAGGAGTTGACTCCTGTCAGGTCAGTCTAATCTCCCTGTCACGCACTCTGAGATGTAGCAATACATGTATATGCTAACCTGAGATATGTCTGTTGTTCTGTGTGCTGCAGGGTGACAGTGGCGGTCCGCTGGTAGTGAAAGAAGGAGATCTATGGTGGCTGGCAGGAGACACTAGCTGGGGGTATGGATGTGCTTTGAAGAACAAGCCAGGAGTCTATGGCAATGTACCATTCTTTATTGACTGGATATACGGAGAAATACAGGTGCATATGTAATGGAAAATTGGCAATAGAAAAGTTTTCTTTGATTAATGATAAGAATTGAGGATCATACATCTCTGATACATAAATTGGTGATTAATAATCATCCAAGCAAACAAAAGAGAATCTGTTATTCCCACTAAATGTAATTCTTTCTTTTTCTTATACTTCCATAGAATGACTGAGACGGCGGTGAATTTTGAAAGAAGCTACTTGATTTTCTTGCAAAAAAAGAATCAGCCAACAAAATAAATAATCAGCATTTTTATATTCTTGTTTTCAGTATGTGCTGAATGTGTTGCATTTGGAAAAAAATAAAGCAATTTTTTGGTCCAATATGGCTTGGACATTCGCATTAAGGATATAAACAATGTTGGGATCTCCAACCACTCCCCAGTCATCTTTGATGTTAACTTGGGTAATATTAAACTGCATCCTGAGGGTCTCCTTCGTCCTTTACGTATAGTTAATGCTGAAACTGTGGCTAATTTTTTTGTGTCTTTCCTGGATTCTGCATTTAATACTTTTGACTGTTTTACCTCTATATGGTTGACGATTTTGCAAACACCTTGTTATCTATATGCTCCTCTATCCTTGACACTGTTGCACCTATTAAAATGAAGCCATAGAACCTATTCACAATGCTGGTTAAACGACTCTATGCATGCTTTATGCCATACCTGCCGCCAGGAGGCGGATGAGAGGAGGTGGAAAAAAGACAAACTTCAGGTTTCCTATGAAATCCTACATGCTAGTTGCTCGAAATTTCAGACTGTGCTAAAATGGCCAAAGCGGCTTTTTTATCTAAAATTATTCTGGATAATGGTCACAACACCTGAACGCTATTTAAAATGTTTAATTCAGTGGTCAATCCCTGTCCTGATATGCCGCTGGTGTGCTCCCTGGCTCTTTGTGAACAGTTTTTATATCACTTCTTCTTCATCTCTTAAGTCCTCGCTTCCCCAAGTGTCCAGCCCAGTTTCTACTCCTGGTTGTTCCTCAACCTTCCACCAGTTTGAGCCCGTGTCACTCCCAATCCTAAACCGATTAGCTGACCAACTGAATAACACTAATCCTATATATGTGTGAGGTCAAAGAATGGCTCATAGGAAATTCTCTTATCTTAAATGATAAGAAAACTGAAATTGTGGTATTTGGTGGCAATACTCGTGGACAACTCTGCAATGCCCTTGGCTCCATTGCCGGCTCCCTCTCTGACACCGTTAGTAATTTGGGCCTGTTATTGGATAGCTCCTTGAAATTTGACAAACAAGTGTCCGCTGTTGTTAGATCTAGTTTCTACCAACTCCGTCTTATTTCTAAGTCTAGGCATTATGTTCCACATAAGGACCTGGAAAAGCTTGTTCACGCCTTTGTGACCTCTAGGCTGGACTACTGTAACTCCTTTAACCTCGGTCTTCACTCTGCCCTTCTTTATAGGTTGCAAACTGTTCAAAATGCGGCGGCACGCCTTCTGACTGGAACTGGGAGGTTTGCCTCCATCACCCCTGTCCTAGCTGACTTACACTGGCTACCCATTAAATTCCGCATCCAATTTAAATTACTGCTGTTTACTTTTAAAATTATTAACAACTCAGCCCCGAGCTACCTTACCGAACTCCTTATCTCTTACACTCCTACCAGAGCACTAAGATCATCCACTCAGTTACTCCTGGTGCAGTCTAGATCTCAGCTGAAGTCTAGAGGCAACCGTGCGTTTGCCATGGCTGCACCAGGTTTGTGGAATAACCTTCCTATCACTATTCGTGCGTCTGACTCTGGTCAATCATTTAAATCACAGCTGAAACCCTATTTATTCAACCTTGCCCGTTAACACCTGTATTTGATCCCTTGGCTTACTCTTTACCTTTTAAACTTATCTCTTATGGCCCTGTGCTTAACATGTTTTACCTGATCGGTTTTATGTCGTTTCAGTGTATTAGTGACACCCACCTGTGAGCACACTTGGCACTTGTTATGGTTCTATAATATATTTTTAATGTCTTATCTTCTATGTGCAGCACTTTTTCTAATTGTGCTTTTCACATTGTGTGATGGGTATTGTACAGAAAAATTTACCTTTGCTTTTCTTACTTCTGCCAAGTGCCTGGCTAATGAAGCTTGGCATGGCATGCCTGATACGATAAAATGAATTCCTGCATTTTGGCTCCCACCTTCAGTATAATATCCTTGAAGTGGAAAAGCAAGGTCAAAGCCAGGAAATCAAATTTTGACTGTCACATAATGTTATGTAATTCACTCCACTTCTGCCTAATAACTGTTTCAAAATAAAATGTGACCAATGTGAAACTTTCTCAAATAATTGTTCCCCCCCTCTGATTTTTTCCCTATTGGCTTCTCGCTGAGAGTAGCCCACACCTCTCAGAGACGATCCTGTTGCATGTAAACTGTGTGATTTTAGCAGGGACTGAAACTCATTTTACTTTAAGCTGAACATTGTGTTCTGTGTGTACGTTGTGGTGGTAGCATTACTCACGCTGGAGTCTGTATCCACATATTACCAAAACAATCACCCAGGAATTTAGTTCTGCCCAGTAATAAGTGATAAATGAGTTAACTAGTGATAGTTAATGTTTTATGGTCTATTACTGCCACATGTTCTAAGGCACATGTCTACAGACAGGTTTTTTTCTTTTCAGCTTCTAGCTGTTATTTTTCATTTCACTGTGTCTTTACTTTGATGCTTAGACAATGTTTTATTTTCAGAGTCCAAGGATCCCTTGCCACCGCGAGCCCATGACTGATGCGTCTGACAAATGCTGATTGCTTGACAAGAGAACTGCGATCGAGAGGGACAGTGGATTTCACCAGGAACCCATTATACCACCCTTTGTCTCCATCTAACGAGAGGGCTCACTGGAAGGAATGATGCATTCACCGCTACTGAAATTCGTTAATATCAGGTTGTCCTAAAATGTACAGTTGCATTAGATCAGTAGTTTTATTAGGAATCTACCGTTTGACCAGGTTAAAACCTCCAATGAATGTAATTAAAATGCCCACAATGTTAATTGTCCAGAAATGTTTTATAATCAGGACAATGCATGCATGCATATGCAGGTTTTCACTGTGATAGTGCTATAATTGCCAACATAGCTGCCTTCCATGCAGTTGACCCTGGTTTGATTCCCTGCCATCACAGTTGCCAGGCAGTGCTGGTCTCCATGTACACTTTCTCAACTGAAACTGTCCCCTGCTCCCTGTGCAAATGCTCATAATTTAAAGCCAGGCACCTTCTTCTTCCTCATGTCCCTGATAACATTTGCTGTAGAAACTGTTCGGACAGGCTTTCAGGTGTCATCACCTCATACGTATATACCTTCTTACATGAAACTGTTATTCAACACTCTACGTTTTCATAATGACACCCAGTAATCCCCCACCAAGGGTCCCACTTTAAACATTATCCTCAATTTGAAGAAACTGCAAAACAACAAGCTTTCGTACCAAAGCCATGCAGCTACCTCATTTTCACTCCAGCGTGACCATTGTTGTGCACATCTGACTTGAAAGACGTTCGACTGGGAAGTCGTATGTCTTTCAAGTGTGTTGTTCAATGGCAAAATGTGGTTGTTGTGGCCGAGCGGTCAAGGCGATGGACTAGAAATCCATTGGGGTCTCCCCGCACAGGTTCGAATCCTGTCGACAACGAGCGTCTATTTTGCAGCACTCCCAACATCGTTTTAGAGAAGAAGCCATGGTATGGAGATTACCTGAGAGGGGAAATAGCCTGGCCATTGCACACGAAAATAGAGCACACTGAAGCAATGGACCCAGTTATGTCGTGTCCAAATTAGGCAGCCCTTCAGTAAACGTGGCATCCTTCAATGGGCTTTTTAGCCACCCCAGACGTGCTCCTGTGCAGTCCTCCAGGATCCCTGTCTGAGTACCGCCGCCGCAAGCCCATGACTGATGCGTCTGACAAATGCTGATTGCA
>VURO01048008.1:0-13778 GCA_015108175.1 Pelvicachromis taeniatus
TGGCATAAAAGTACAAAAGTGATCGTAGTAAAAGCAAACTTCCATCGTGTTTCCATTTCAAAGCTGTGACAGATGGGTCAAAAGTTGTGACCTACTCTTAAAACAAAACGCAAAACATATCTATGTACTGCAACCAGGCTGGATTTTGTGAGTTACTCGTGGTCACATATCAGATTTGTTCAGAGATTAAAAAAAAAAAAAGCCGTCGAGCAGGATAAGCAGTGTTAAATTAATCTTGCTTAATAACAATTTGGTTAAATTGTTCTATCCGCTCGAAAAAAGTGCCAAACTCCATTACACCTGCAACTGAGAATCATTAAAGCAAAACAAGCAATGAGTTAACATACTGTAAATATAAAGTCTAGCTTGATAAACAATGGAAATACAATGTGCTTGTCAGGCTTGGGTCTTTATAAATGGAATCACTCCCCCAAAGTGGAACACCATCACGGATAATGTTTTCCTGCTGTCTCCTGGAATGCAGAGAAAGCTCCACCTGTACTCACAGAAAGAAAGCTCAGGGCCAGATGCTTGCGTTCCCTGCCATCACATCAACCCATCATAAATGACATATTCATCAGTTACCATGGCAACAGACCACCGTTCTGGGCAGGGACTTAGGGGGTGGGATGGGGGAGTGACCTTATACATTAAATTGCAGCACAGTCAGGCAGCAATGCGGCACCTCTTATCACTGTGTAGTTTAAGGAGGGGGGGGATTCATGCTAATGATCCTAATGCTGCTGCTGCATCAACTTCAAACCTCCAGACCAACACCCCTGAGCGGTCCATAGGTGTACCTGATTATACATAGAAAAAGAAGCTCATTCTTTACGAAACATCTGACAACCATGCTTTGTAATCAAAAACTATTTAGGACGCACAATATCGAGCCCAGCATATTGAGCTGTGAAACCAGGGTTTCATAGCTAATAAACGCTAGCAACATAAAGAAAAAGAGAAGTCTTGTGATATTAACAGGCTGCATCAAGCTTCCCTAAACGTTGTGTCTGCGGACTGCAAGACAATTTCTGCCAATCAACCGACATACAGTACATGTGAAGCAGTCTCAGTGTTATGCCCTCCTCTTCCCACTGTATAATAGGTCTAGGATTCTAGGGGCTTCCCATGAAGCTGTGAGCTTTTCTTCTGCTGAACCACCTCTTTTCACTTTATGTGTTTAAACACCATTGAGAATAACTGGCCGCATAATTTTTTGAATAAACGCCAGGGCTACTAATGGAAGATATATGGTAATCTCTGTCTCTCTTCCACATTGAGTCTTTTGTCCTGTCTTCGTCCCCTCAACCCTAACAAGCTATGGCAGATGGCTGCCCCTCCCTGAGCGCCAGTTCCTTTGGAGGATTTTTCCTGTTAAAAGGGAGTTTTTCCTTCCTAATGTTGTCAAATGCTTGCTTATTGGAGGTCATCGGATTGCTCTGGTTTTCTCTGTAGTTTTGTAGGGCTTTTATCTTGCAATATAAAGTACCTCGAGGCCCCTGCTACGATTTGAACTGAACTGAACTGCCTATGTGGCACCACTTAGTGCCAAGACTCAAGTCACAGTGATACAATTTCTCTCAAAAGTATTCAGCTGAGCTGGCCAGCATCTAAGAAAACACCTGATTGTAAAAGGTAAAAAGCTGATTGGATAAAACAGTCAGTTTTCTTTGCAATACATTGGATATGCCATCTGTTCTGCCTTGTATTCCAAAATGCAGTCTGAAAAGATTATTCCTCTAGCATCCAGATCTTAGCATTTACTTTCAGCTCAAGGTCAAATTTATAAATACTTTAGAGGACCAAGCCTGACACAGAGACTGGTATTTCAGTGCTGCCAGCTTTTGTTGATTTAAATTGACCCTGTTATTATTGTTGATCAAACAGAGGTGTCAGTTTTTCCCTGTCAGCTTGTACACAGGTTTGTATTTCATTCCAGGTGAAGGCTTTCTAACAACTTGTGAGCAACCTGGGTGGCCAGGATATCATATTTTCACTGGCTGCCATAAATATGAGAAAAGTACATATTTTGTTCAGATAACAATTATGTAAGATTGATGTTAATTACTTCCTGAACTCAAAGTAAGCACAACAGTAAGTCCTGTAGTGAATAGCAAACTATCGCTCTCCTCCTTCAAGTAAATATAACTCATCATGTATTTAACTTGGAGATAAAGTATTTGAATTTTAGGAGTGGGACCACGCCTCCAAACACACTCCTTCTGGTTCTTATCTATATGTGATGCCCCAGTTCTACAACTTGTTTGTTCTCGTGCCCCACCTTCCTTCCCACCACTTTTCAATTCTTTAACTTCTTCATGTCTATTTAGTAGAGGGGGACCTGCCAGGCCTGGGAGCCGCTGCCAGTCCCCTTCGAGGACTTCCCTAAAGGGCAGCTCAATTCATGTTTAAACCATTCACCTTTATCTGACTATAAAAATAGGCTTTTGAGCAGTATGCGTCAATCACAGATGGCCAGGTACAGTTCTCAAACACAAGCTTTATTGTGAACCTCAAACAAAAACATTGACAGAAGAAAAGGTGCCACGACGTGGAGGGCTAAGGCACAAGGAGATTCTACTTAAGACTGGAGGTCTCAAATGGGTGGCACTGTGAACAGAGGGAGAGGGGAATTATTAAAGGCCTAACAGGGAGAAGGCTAAGGAGGTAGTGGCAGTTCTCAAACTGATCTCTTACTTGGCAGGCAGAGTGGAGGGGAGCTTTGGGAGAAAAATACTGTTGGTCGGGTGAGTATCCAGTGATCCAGAGCAGTGAAGGCAGGAGGGCACGCAGATGATGTGAGATCCAGAGAACCGTAAGCAGCTTGGGGTTTTTTGGGTCGTGATGGAATCCAGGAATTTCTCAAGGCAAAAGGAAGAAGAGGTAAGTAATCAAAGGCATGAAAAGTAAGGCGCAAAGAGAGACCTGTTACTAACAGAGATTAGCTGACAATCCGGTCCTAAATACCGTCTGTTGATAGCTCTTGATCACTGCCAGGTGAGCAAGCAGGTGCAGTGATGATGCTTTGCCCAGAGGTGTGAACATGGAAAACTACAGCCAACTCACCCGGACCTGTACTTTTTTGCTCCTTCACTTGTAATCACAAACTACTTCTGTGGTTAAAAATGATTTTCAAATGCTTGTCCTACAACCACCCCAAAGTAATTTATGATCAAGTTGTGCTAACTCCTGATGTCGTCTTATGACACGATGTCGCGATGTCCATGTTATGATAGGGTCACGAGGCTCATTTCTTCTGATCATAGGGAAACTTCATGTTTACCAATGCCCAGTGGGACTCATCTATCGTCTTCATTTCTTTGATCTGATATCATTTATTATTTTCCTTTTTCCTTTTTACTGCCATCTGCCAGTTGCAATAATTAATTCTGATTTCCTTTTCTCTATCGTCTCAATCAGTCTGCACTGTCCGAAAGCAGCAGAACTGGCAGGACCAAAGTGCTGGAGCTAATTAAAAAAGACAGACTCTGTGGCTGTGGGTGAACTTTTTTAATGGTTGAGCAACATGTCAAGACGAGCCGTGTGTCTATTTGAGCAAGTGTATTTCCGTAAACTGTTGAAGAAGGGAGCAGCTAATAAGTTGTGGGTTGTTTCAAATGTGGATTGACTCAGTGACTCTCCCTGACCTTAATGTCAGTTCCCAAAAGAAATGAGCAATGAGAGGACCAACAGAGGACTCTAAACCTTCTTGTCATTTTTGACACTAATAACAGATTAACTATACTCAGAACTCACCTTGTCCTCTTCATAGTTACAGATCCGCTCAGTTCACTTTTATTTATGTAGCGCTAATTCACATTAACAGTGGCAGATCAGCTGTTATAGAGGAAAACACCAAAGTTCCCTCTGACAAGCATATGGTGGGAACTAAGGAAAAAAGATTCCAGCAGCTACCTGCTGAAAGAGGGAGTGTGAGGGAAGAGAGGACAAAGCACAACAGATGGGTAAAAGAAATATGAAAATTAATTAAATGCAATAGTTGTACATGGGGAGTGAAAGGGAGGAGAGTAGAGGGGGTGGGGGAAGTTTTAAGCTCAGTTTGAGTAAAACCTTTGTCTAGACTCAGACAGGGAGGACAGTCATGTGGTGTTCATGTCTTAGCCAAATTTATATTAGCTTGTAGCTTTTATTGCAGTTACAGAAATATAATCTTGCACACACACACACACACACGGAGTGAGAAACACAAAACAGACAGGAGCGATGAATCAGAGCAGAGACACAGTGAGCTAAAATCAAATGAACCTACATAAATCATAAATGTTTTTCTTCTACATGGGGATGGAGTGGTGGGACCCTTAACTGTCTTTCTCACTTTATAAATAAATGCAGGGAGGGACTCACATGTGAGAGAGGCAGCCAAAGAATTAGAACTGAGAAGTTACTTGCAAAGTGACCCACAAAGTAACCAGTTGTTTACTGCTGTGCTAATATTCAAAATCTTGTGTGTGAGTGTGTGTGTATATATATGTGTGTGTGTGTGTGTGTGTGTGTGTGTGTGTGTGTGTGTGTGTGTGTGTGTGTGTGTGTGTGTGTGTGTGTGTGTGTGTGTGTGTGTAGAACAAAAGCAAGATAAAAATGTATGTAAAATTATGATGAAGTCACATGCACAAATTTAGCAAAAATCTTAAGATAAAGAAATCTCAATAACAAAGACATTAAAATTAATAGTTTCCATTGGTCTGGTTCCTTTGTTGTGGTCTTTCTCACTCAAATCTCTTCAAGCTATAGAGCCGCAATAGACAGTACATGACAATGCATTCACTTCACTGGCATTTTACATATTTGGACAATGGCAAAGTTTTTCAATCAAAAAGTGACTGAAGTACAGACTTTTAGCTCAGAGGCTCAGTTTCAGTTTCATAGCCAGGTCCCTTGCTTGTTGTTATTTCATTGTTATTTCAAATCAAGCATATAAAATTTCTGAAGTTGATTGATATGCTGAAATTTTTGAAGTGAGCATTTTTGTAGCGTCTCATTATAACTCTCAACATGCAAGTACTATCCTTTGACTGAAAAAACAAACCTTTCAGAGAGACAGCAAAAAATTTGGGAGTGACCAAATCAACAATGGTTCATTCTTAAAATGTGCTGGCCAGTTCAGCAGCACGAAGAGGCCTGAAAGGCCACAGAAGACAAAGTGGATGATGTCAGAACTCTTTATATGGTTAAGGACAATAACTTTGCTACGTCTAACCAAGTCAAGAACACCATTGAGGAGGTAGGTGCAGAGACAGGACTAACTGAACACGCAGCTTTAAAGCTGGAGTACAAAATACATGAAAGCAAACTGGACAAAACTAGGAACTAAACCTACCAGCAGAACACACAACCAGGGAATGAAGGATCTCATCATGTAGGACAGATGGTGATGCAAGAGGTGTGTCCAAATTCAGGGGCTGAATTTGGACACACCTAGGACGCGGCCTTCGAAGACCGAGAAGGCTGGAAGTACGAGGCTGTGAAATTGGATGGTCTAGCCTTCAGATTTGCGTCACGAGCTGTCTCGGTGGAGTTTAATAAACTCAGCCGTCTGCTCCTTGCTCCCTAAAATATAACAGGACATTGTAGTAAACTCTCCACCATCTCACACTTCTGTATAATCAGTTTTCTGTTTGACGTTTATTCAGCTGTGTGAAAGCTATAACTTTATCTAAGTGACTTATATATCATGTTTAACCTGAGTAGTGAAAAACCGCGGGGGGTCTGAAAACATCCTGACGGGAGTCCGCTGTCCTCGCCGGCTCTAGTGAGCCTTGACCTCCCAGTCAGCTATCGAGCTGGTGGGTAACAGACGTCTCCGAAAATGTCGGAGCACTTTTTTATGTTTTTTATGTGATATCTTGATAAATTGAGCAGATACCCACAAACAACATCATGCAGACTGACGGTGGCTGCATTGAAGGCCTAACAGTGCGTCTGAAATGTTTGAAATTTCATCCAACTATTAAAACAATCCTTCAATCATCCATCCATTCTCAACCGCTTATCTTTTTCAGGGGCGCGGGGGGCGCTGGAGCCTATCCCAGCTGTCTTGGGGCGAGAGGCGGGGTACACCCTGGACAGGTCGCCAGTCTGTCGCAGGGCTAACACACATAGACAGACAACCAGTCGCACTCACATTCACACCTATGGGCAATTTAGAGTTTTCAATTCACCTATCCCCACAAATTGCATGTTTTTGGACTGTGGGAGGAAGCCGGAGCACCCGGGGAGAACCCACACAAACACGGGGAGAACATGCAAACTCCACACAGAAAGACCCCGGCCTGATGGAATTGAACTCAGGACCTTCTTGCTGTGAGGCAACAGTGCTAACCACCGTGCCACCCACAAATCAATCACAAATCAATCACAAATCAATCACAAATTTTAAATATAATTACTGTCCCATTACTTTTGAGCATCTAAGAACTATATAAACATGGCTATAATTCCTAAAGAGAAACAATGCAATACAGTTGTTGAACCGACTGAAGATCAAATTCTGCACTTCACGTCACGATTGTTTGATTTAAATCCACTATTGTGGTGAACAGAGACAAATCACAGAAAACGTGTCACTGCCCAAACTTCTATAATGGGTGCAGATGGTTTTTTGCTCAAATGACCAAAAACATCATATATTTTAATGGTTTGGCAGATTATGAAACTTGAATATTGTAAAGACGGGCACATTGCAGGGGCGCTGATTTTAAGGGTTAAAACTGATTCATTGTATTTGCTAGTTTAGTGTTTGTTAGTTATGTGTTCATGCTGAAAATATAGTTCGACTGTACTACAATGTGACTGTGTTTCATTACTTGACCTTTAACAAAAACTCTGCCATTGAAGAAAAGTATCAAATAAATGAAATATAATATTCAAAACCAGAAAGTACATGTTGCATAGATCCATTTGAATTGAATGCAGTCTGAGCCCAGTGCAGCAGGTCAGACGGCACATAGGAAATTCAATATCTGAAGCCTGTGAAAGGGATTTTAGGAAATGTGTGTCATCACTGTTCTTTCAGTGAGTGTGCAGCATCGCTTGAAGCAACTGAATTGTAGCTGCAGGAAAAGCCTGTTCATGTGGTCAGAAGCTGGAGAGCAAGTGGAGAGGATTATACATACAAAGCTCAACGCACCAAAATAAACCATCACAATTTGTAGTCACAGAATTACATGTGCCAAGATAACAACTGATTTCCAAGCTTTTTTTGTCCTGTCAAATTTTTTGATTCATGGCTTGTTTTCAGTCCTCATAAGCCTTCCTCCCTATTTGTTGTAATATAAATGACCATTATTGCCATTAATGTCTTAACAGTGAAAATAACTACCTTTCAAGTACACGAAGACTGTTATGATGATTCCATTTTACTGAACAGGTTGCTCTTTATTATTTCTTTAATGTCTAGTAAAAGCTCTGGGACTCCAGACAGTTGATCCACTAGATCAGAAAGTGGCAAAAACTATTAAACTAATTTTGAAGGGTGTTTTAAAATGGAAATTGATCTGGTTACAGTGTGGGATTGGATTCAATTAAGGTTTTCTAGTGCCACTTTGAATTGATTTGGGAATTTAAAAAGACATAGAGAAAAGCAGGTATAGCCATTGAGTATGAAATACTTGTAAACTATCACTAAATCTCTTGAAGCCATCAAGAAACACTCGAGGACACTGCACATTTTCTTCTAGAAGTCCAAACCCATTTTGAAACCCTGAATGGGTTTATCACCTTTAATAAAAGGAAGTTTCTGGATGTCTCAGTAGTCTAATAGCTTGAGATTGCTTTTGTGCTTGACCTCACAGTCAGACTCATTTCCACTGAAGCCACTCTTTATTCCAGTAGAGGAGCTAAAGTAGTCTGCAGTAGTTTAGTCTATATATGCCTACGGTTTTACAAAATTATTTAGAAGCGAGATGAACAACGGTGCTTTGGTCTAGCTGATATTGTCGCATTGTAATTTTTCCCATGTGACCGCGTGAGAACAATAAACAGTACAAATCTGCATACTGAGAAAAGTCATTAGACCCAGCGCTCTCATGGGCTATTACTGAGTTCATTCATTCTAGTCAATACACATAACAGGGTGTAGGAGAGCAAAAATCTTCTGAAACAACAAACTAATTTAAACAAGAGTGCTGTGTGCTCTACTTAGCCTTTAACAGGCAGATTTGCAGGCTGTGACACACAGATAGGGAACTTATCTACAGATCTCATGAGCTGATTATGTGTTGCAGTGTGATTGTGTTCATTTTTTTTGCCTACATTATCACTCAGAGATTGAAAATAAGATTCCCCATCACCTTTTACAAACCCTAAATAATGCAATGCAATGCTTCATTGAAATAAAATCAATTTTCAGCTGCCAAACAGTATCAGTGCAGCTTGGTGAATTCCTGACGATAAACATCTTGCCACGAAAAAGGAAAAGAAAAAAATAGAAGCTGTGATAATAAAATCTGTCTCAACTTTAAGTTAGCATGTAAACAGTTTCTATAGTTTAAAAAAAATATTAGACCACCACCCATCGTAACGTTTATGCCACAGGTGCATTAAACCGATAGTGATAACTACCAATGTTATTCTGTATGTTTATGTAATGGTTCCTCCACCTTTAGTCTTTAATCAAAATGATATTTTAAAAGCTAAAATCTAATTATTGTTGAGTTTAAAAAACAAACAAAACAAAACAAAAAATGAAGCACTTTATGATTATTTGATTAAGATGCCAAGCTGCAGTCATTTACATGATTCCTAAACAGAAAATTGGTTTCAGTGGTTTTCAGATAGAAAAATGTGAATTTTTTTAACGTGAATGTTTTGCCTAATAAAGAAGAATATAATTTTTAGTTTTAACCATATTTTTGACTAAAATATTTGTGTTTTCTTGTTTTTAATGACAGGTGGTGGGCTAATAAAGGATACATAAAGAATATTTGCTGCTATGTAACCTTTTAAAATAATCCTCAATACACAAACTCCAGACAAGTGCATGTTCGTGGGTCTCCTAGCTGTTCATAAAGAAAAACACTATTCATCTCTTGAAAAAGTTTCAAATGGCAGCATGTCAGTGCACAGCTGGTGACTGCAGTAACCTTAATGGGTGATGTAGAACTGGGCCACATATTTCCTCACAGGTTCACAAATATAACGTCTGCTGCTCAGTCGCATTTCCCCCTCCAGAATCTGAAAATGCTTAATCTCATCATTATCCACACAGTTTACGCTCTTCTGTTCAAACAGACGTTTATCTTAAGACTGTAGATGGGTTTTATTATTTTTAAAGTATATTTAAGGAACAGCGATAATGAATTGTCAAAAACATGCTTATCTGAAAAGTCTATAATTGTATCAGTTGAGGATTATTTGCCTACTGGAGCATCATCCCACTGAGAGCTTTCACAGTAATTACATGGGATTAGCCTTTGTCTACACATTAAATCCCTGCAACATGTGAATTGCCCAAAATGATCATCATTTTGTTCAGTATTTGGTTAAAATGTGCACTCGACAGAATCATGGTCAGTTTCTGGTTTTCACAACAGTTAATTTCTAAATGCTACAGCACTGATGCAAAACATTGGCTCAGAAAATGAACTTTGTTGTGGCAACTAATGAATTCAGTCTGCCAAGATAAATAGTCTGATACCTCTAAAAGCTCCAGAACAGTCACTGAACTCGTAATTGAACAGCACCCTGTTGATCTTTCATGCAGTTATGCTCCGTATTTCTGTAATCAAAATACAGCTTATGCAGTATAGTCTGCATTTGAAGTCTGAAAAATGAGGCGAATGTCTTTCTTCCCTCATAAAAACAATGCCATATTATTATTATTTTTAAAAACACTACATTTTATCTGTTGCATACCAATTTAAAACCATTTTAAACTTGCATGTCAGTTTTTAATGATTTGCTTTTTATTTTAGTTTTCAACAGCTGACATCTTTCATTTTATTATTATTATTTTGCAAAAAAAAAATTGTTAGAATTATTTAAAAGAAATCATAGCTTGAGTTAAAACGCACCTTTTCATAATTACATAACTGCATTTGCTACCTTAACACAAATTCTATAAGCACTTCTTTGCACAGCTACTAGAGCATGGCCCATATTGCTGTCTGCTTGTCAGAAACCACAATGGATGATAACAGCCCACCGAATGCAAAGTGAATCTCATTCCCAACGCGTAACATACTGACGAATTGTCACGTCCCGAGGAATGCGAAAGGTAACCGTCGGCGTCCCTTTGATACGCGCCGGATTGTGGAGGAGAATCAGTAGAATGACGCTCCTGGCGGAAACACACATTCCAGCCGCTTATTCCAGGCTCAACCATGACCTTATCCCTAACCTTAACCACAACTTTAATACTATTAGATAGTGTTTTCCAAAGCGATTCTTGAGGAGAAAGTAAAATCAATGTAGATGTGTACATTCATCCCAAACGGTAACATAGAGGCCGAAAGCGTAACATACCGACGAGTTGTCTCATAGCGTCGTATGTTGCGCTTTGGGATGAGAACCTGTTAGAGACCGTTGGGGAGGAAGTCCCCAATAGGCAATATGTATGGAACTGATATCAACTGATAGCGGCCGATTTAGGGAAACCAAGTGATATAATTTCTGCTGTTTTACCTTTAAACAAATCTAGACCTCGGCTGAACAACAACTAAAATTTTGATCCTATAAACTCAAAGTATGAGTTGGGCTTGCATGTTTCACATTTCAGAGTCAAATGCTGTGTGTGTCCATGATTTCCTTGAGAAAGCCTTTTCCTATAATAATAAGTCTGGCTTATGAGATAATTTTCTGGACTGGCAGCTTAACACTTCATATCAACAATAATTGACTCATGATAGGAAAGGAGGGAAGTAAACATGAACTAGCCTGTTGCATTTTTCTTTATTACTCAAAAAAGAATTGCAGCAGAACCTTTCTGCTTCATGTGGTATGGCAGTGTGGCAGGAACATTTAGCAGAAATCACAACAGACATTTCTAGTTTTCCCCGATCAGGGCAGCAGCTTTTTTAGAACTGCATTTGCCACCGACAAACACACTTGCAGAAAGTCTTATAGATTGTTAAATGTTTTTTTGTTTGTTTTTTTCCATGAACAATTCCACTCTAACAGTCTATTTTTCATCCAACAGGTTTTTGTCCAGAATTCATGCATACATTTTGACAATGCACTTGTATGCATATGCATAATTCATTGTTCAACCCTGAGCCCATATTCTATACAGTTACAATAACATAAATGCTCAGAGGACAAATGCAGAAAACAAACAAAATAAAACAGATAGCATACAGTTTCTCTGAGTAGTCTAGACAGCATACGGCTATGAGAGCATTGCAGCTTACCAGCATTTTATAGCATTTCATTTAAGGTGTTATGCCTAAAAATTATAAATAAAATACTTCACCACAATGAGCCTTTATTTTAAATATTTCCCTTTACAACCTTATTTATTCTGTCCTCTACACTTAACATCCTGTCAGCTCGATGAAGTCTGGGCATTTTCCTCTCTTTCTCTGACCATCCTCTGTAAACCCTAGAGATGGTTGTGTGGGGAAATCCCAACAGTTTCTGACATACTCACCTTTCCTCCTAATTCAAATGCTAGGTTTGAACTTCAGCAGGTCTTCACCATATTTGCATACCTAAACACCTTGAGTTACTGCCATGTGATATGACTAATTAGATATAATGAAGTGGCTGATGAGTGTATATTAGATCAGCTAGGTACAACTTATCACATTGAGAAAAACATCAATCTTAACTCACGCGACATTTATATGTTTAATTTGTGATATTGTTTTACATGAAGTAAGTGTTTAATTATAAAAATAATTTTGTTCAAATGACTGTTGCTCAATTTCATAATGATGATTCATACACTGGTACCCTCTCTGCACAAAACGGCAGCGGATGATAGAAAACACATCCACCCATCATATATCGTATTACAGAAAGCTGTTTCCTGAGAAGAATAACTAATGGGATGACTGAAAAAGGATCTAGCCCCATGTTCAATGTCATTTCAGAAGCATAAACAAGTTTTCCATTTCTGATTGGCTAATGAGTGCAGATGTTCTCCATACCTGTAGTAATTTATCCAAAGTAACCAGCAATCCTCTCCTCAGCAATCAGAAAATCTCGGCTGCAAATTGTATAGCAGATATAGTCACATGACTTGTTGGTTAGGTGTAGACCTCATTTTGATAATTATATTAAAAGGTAATTCAGTCACTGTTGTTTTAAATGTTGTGATAAAGCATGATTAAACAGATTTTAAAGTTATAAAGTAATTTATGTAGTATTGTTTTGTTTAGGATCCTCTTATGTTCTATTCAAACCACCAAAGACAGCTCAACAGTTATGAGATTTAGCTTGCCAGCTAGCTCTGTGTAAAAGCTAGCTTATTTGAAGTAGGCCTCCCCTATGTTAAACTGCATTTTGTTAAAATGAACAGTTTTTTGTAAAAATCTCAGAGACATAAAATATAAGGAAGGTGTTTAGCATGATGCACTGGGGGGCACAGTACAAAAAACCCAGTTGAGTATAATGGTACGCTATCCTTGTTTGAAATGTTGACATCAGTAAAAATAAACACTATATAATGTTGAAGATTAATGTAGAATTGTCAGTATGTTGCAGCTCAGCCCTAGACAGACCTATCTAATTTTAACCTTTGGACATATCCAGTTACAAAGCAGTTGTCTTATAAAACCGCCTAGAGTATTGATTGAGTGTGCTGTAGTCTTTGCAGCCAATTTCTTCTTGATGGTCAATTTAATGATTTTTTTTACAAAATGATCAGGTCTTTCAGGGCTTTCTCACCAGCTGCTGAAGGATTAAAGGAAACCATTTTCATTTCACATACATTTTTATCAAGTAGATATCAACACTGCAAATGAAAAGTGAAGGCCCATTCTTTCATTTTAAACCACATTTAGGGTTTTTACCGGGGAGAGGGAGGCACAATTTCTAGCTATAGGAGATGCATTTCCCATTAACATTATCCATTACCTAACTTTGTGGATATCCCAGGGATCAGGATAGAGCATGGTACCCTGGGAAATAATTTTATGCACGGTACGGGAACATTTGAAGATTTCTGTGAACTAATTCTGCCCCACTCGTCTCTGCACAGTTATTTTAGTGCTCTTTCAAATCACCCATTCATGAACAAATAAAAGGGTATATTCCCTAAACTTTACCAATACTGATGTGAACTCTCAATATAAAAACAGCTTTGTGATATTTTGTGAAAAAAAAAATATATATGTTATATATACATATAACTTATTTCCCCCGAAAGATTAATAATGTAGATTGGTTTAAAAAAAAAAAAAAAAACTGTAAAAAAAAATGTTCTTATCAAGAGTACAGAGAGGGAAAACAAACAAAAGTCTTGTTTTGTCTTTGCTGGAGCTCTCAGGATGCACAGTGTTTGTTTTTAAGTGCAGAAGAGGAATGTGTTGCAGGAAGGAAACTCTATAGCTTTGATGAATAATGGTAGAAAACTGTTCTGATGAAGCCATAGTAGCAATAACACAACCTCTTGCAGTGGAGTGCAGAGAAAAGGTAAACCATTGCTAAGAGTAGCTCGGTAGATGAGACACAGTGCAAATATAGCTACACACACACACACACACACACACACACACACACACACACACACACACACACACACACACACACACACACACATATATGAAACAACTTTACAGAATCAACTTGTCACATACTGTCACATACTGAGACTGCAA
>VURO01048015.1:0-13815 GCA_015108175.1 Pelvicachromis taeniatus
GAGCGTGGGTTAGAAATGGCAGTTGTCCCTGCAAAAGTATAGAGGCCACTGCATGAGGCACTCTTATTAGTAATCTATGTCCTAATACTATATCAGCTGATTTCTGGACTGCCTCAGCTACAGCTGCACAGGCCTGCACGCATGTGGGCAATCCTGAAGCCACTGAATCAAGTTTTCCTGAGTAAAAGGCTAAAGGCCTATGTTTTTCTCCAAAAGTTTGAGTTACCACTGCTTTCATGTACCCTGCATTGCCATCAACATTGAGAAAGAACGGTTTCTCATAGTCTGGGAGTGCAAGCACTACATTCGTTTGTAATACTGTTTTTAGCTGTTTGAAAGCGGCTTCAGCTTCAGTTGTCCAAATTATTTTATCTTTTAGTGCTAAACCTTTACCGTAAATCAGGTTTTGAAGAGGTTGTGCCTGAGATGTGAATTCTGGTATCCATGCTCTGCAGTAGTTGCACAAACCTAAAAAACTCATCATTTGTTGTTTTGTCTCTTGTTGGGGTGTGTTTTGTATTGCTTCTTTCCTAGTACTGAGTAATTGTCGTCCTTCCCCTGACAGTGTGTGTCCCAAATACACTACTGATGGGCTCCACAGTTGTAATTTGTTCATGGAGACTTTGTGTCCCTCCTGTGCTAAATACTTAAGCACAGCGAGAGTGTTTTGTTTGCAATCTTCTTGTGAGTGGCCTGTTATTAAAATGTCATCTACATACAACATATATTGGCCTTTCCGTGGTAAAAGGCATGTTGACATAGACCGCTTCAGTGCCTCTGCATACAGAGTTGGGCTATTTTGGAAACCCTGCGGTAGACGTGTATATGTGTATTTCTGACCCTCATAAGTGAACCCAAAAAGGTTTTGTGAGTCTGGATGCAGAGGTACTGAGAAAAATGCGTTAGAGAGATCTATCACTGAAAAACATTTTTCTTTAGGAGTTACTTGGTTCAGGATAGTGTGTGGATTTGCCACCACTGGTGGAATAGTTTCAGTTATGTCATTAATAGCCCTGAGGTCGTGCACTAGTCTGTATTTTCCTGTATTTGCTTTTTTAACTGGAAATATAGGCGTATTGCACCTGGCAGTTTTAGTCTTAATGAGAATCTCTGCTCTCAGCATGTCGGCTATCGCCTTCTCTGAGTTGTGGGTTCAGAGGGTACTGTGGCTTGATGGGTCTAAATGATGACGTGGCTTTTCACCTTCACGGGTGCCAACGTCTGTGGCATTTTGTGACCATAGGGTCACAAACACATGGCATCAATAATTTTTCTGACATGTATATAGACGGTCTCTTGGCAAGTTTTCAGGATCTGTTACAAAAATTTGACCTTCCTCGGTCCAACTTATTCAGAAGGATTTTACTGCATTGGAAGTCACAAAAACCACCCAGAGTGGCTCTGTGGTTCAGTGACCTGACACAGTTTATACAGCTGGAGAAAATAAAGTACACTCTTAGGGGGTCGAAGGACAGCTTTTTGGCCACTTGGGATATCTTGTTGAAACACTTAGAGAAAATCAAAACCATTTCAATCTGATATTCGCTTGGCGGCTGCCGTATACCCATATTGTTGTAAATAGTGATTGACTTTGTTGAAATTTTTGCATTTTAAGTGCACACTACTATTTATGGTGAACATTGTAGTACCTTATTTAAAAAAAAAAATTTTTTGTTGTTGTTTTTTTTCTTTGTTTTTTTTTCTCTTCTTTGTTTTTTGTTGTTTGGGTTGACGTTCAATATGCTTTTGGGGTGGGTTATATATATATAAAAAAGGAGTATTGTAACTTTGCTACATGTATTTCTCTGTATTATATTTCCTATGTTTTTTTGATGCTCAATAAAAATTTTTTTTTTTAAAGTAATCATAACCTTTGTGTATTTGTGTCTATATCATATCAGTAACAATCTGTATCACATTAGTATCTGTATTAACAAGCAAACATTTGAGAAACTGTGTTCAGGTTTAATTTACTGTATTTGTACCTGTAGGTAGATTTGTTCTGTCAGCAGTCATCCAGCCTCACATGCACACTCTCAATATAGACACAAAAGACAACAAATAAACTGTACAAAATACTGAAAATGAGGACAATCAATTGTTTTGAGCTTGACACTTTTTAACCCACAAAGTAACAAATCTATAATTTCTTCTTCTGAGTGAGTGAAAAAAAAAAGCTGTTTTAAACCTTGTTGATCTACCAGAAACCAGAAACCTTCATCCATGAGGAAGAAACCAAAAGTCTATATAAGTTTGCGACATCAAAGACAAACATTTTCCACCTTTATTTGACTTTCCAGCAAAATTAATTTCTGTGTTATAGCATATTATCCTCTCATTGATAATCTTGAGAGAAGAGTAAACGCATCAAAAATGGCTGTGCATGTTTCAGGCATCCCCCTCTGGGAATATTTCTTACCCAGCAGAGGTCTTGTGCTTGCAGTCCGGTGGAAGTCCAGGAGTGGCTCCTCTGCCTGCAGAGAGCTCTTTTATAGGCAGTATTCCAAATTTAGCAGTCTGTGGGACACCTTTGTGCCTTTGTTTGTCCATCAGTGAGCCACGGTGGAAAGTTATAACATACAAAGAGCTGAAGTGAAATCGATTGTTAAAAACACAGAAAAGTATCCACTGGAGCCACTGTCAGTTGTTTTTTAATGCTTTATATTTTGATCCTTTGCGGTTCTCCCATTACCGGTGGACTCTGCTGTCACTATCTTCCCTATCCCATCCCACTTTTCAGCCAGGCAGCATTTGGCAGATTGTCCGGGCATTTGCATCCATTCGTGTGCAGGTGAAAACTGCTTTCTGTGGGATTAAGAATGGCTTTATACAAATCCCGAGCATATTTGAATTGTTTTATTGCCCTGGCCACAGGTCAGTAGTGCAACCAGGAACATGTTCTTCATTTTATGCAGGTTGTGCAGCACCTGAACTACCCATCACATTTGGCCTGGAGCATGCTCAGATGGGGAAAATATCAGGAATGCTGAAGGTCCATATGGAGACGACCTCAAGTTTAAATCAGTAGAGTGTGGTGCACAGAGTGAATTCATCACAAGAACAGATTCAACAAAAAAGCACAGAGAGGATGAAAGAAACTTCCTTCAACAAAACAAGCAATTATAAAACCGAGGAAAAGATTTGAAAACAAAATTACAACTCCTGAATTCTGAGTTTTACGACAGGAAAAAGCAGCTTTGTTGTTCTTTGATTGGCCTTATGTGCAAAATTGGTCTATGTGCATTTTAAAATACAGCATTTTCACAATAAAAATGTAATTATGACCACAAAAACGTTCATTTATGTAACAGTTCAAAATGACTAATTGAAATTATCAAGGAGAAACATTTTATCAAACCGATGATTACATGATGTTTACAAATATTAAAATATATGAAAAAAAGGGGGAAAAGAAGCACCCACAGGTTAAAATGAGCCTTTCTGTTTTTCATTGTGTTTCCTAAAAAGCAAGTTTACTTATTTAATCTCAGGGATTTCAGAGGAGAGTTGTGGTGGAAGCTCACGTTGATAAGCAGTTCTTTCTAATGTCATATCTCCCAAAAACATACTCAGAATAAGAGCTGCAGCAGGAGACAGAAAGAATGGTCCGTTTCTCACTGTGAGGTTTTAGAGGATGAACCCACTCAGACTTTGTTTGTTTGAGGTTGTTTCCCACTGAGGGATGTCAGACTGTGGCGATAAAACCTGCAGGTTATACACATTCAACCTGTGAATCTTTTTCGTGCAGCATTAAGCAATTTTGAGTTACTTTGCTTCCTTTTTTAAAAACTTTATGTTCTTTTTATTCCTCTTACAGCGAGATTTAGGCTTCTGCATCATTTCTCTGACTGATGGAGTTCCAGTAAATTAAAGAAAAGCTCCCGCTGTCAGGTAAAAATTGCATTTTGTCTGAAATTGATTTAAAACTTTTTGTTTCAGGTCGCTGACAGCAACAGAAATGAAGTTACAAAGTTATATATATGGGTGTTAGGTAAGTACGTGCCAGGTCATCAGCCAGACTTTGTGGAGATGTGTGATCCACGTGTCTCAAATCCTTCATTCAGGCTTTCAATGTAAGACTATATTTTAATATGTACACCTTCCAAGTTTTCTTCTGTGGTAATTATACACATGTTGCTGTTTTGAGTCTCTGTGCGCACTTTTTCTTTCTGTTTGCTTTAAACTGTGAGGTTGTCATGTGTGTGTTTGTTTGTCTTGTTACCAGTCTTTCTGCAAAATTATTCATACGGTGCCTCTTTCTAACATAAACCACTTCATTAGGCACACCCATTTGGTTGCTTGCTAAATATACAAATATCTAATTAGTTGATCACATGACAGCAACACAGAGCATTTAGGCACGTAGATGACCCGCTGAAGTTCAAAGTGAGCATCAGAATGACAAATGAAAGGTGATTTAAGAGACTTTGAACATGACAGGCTGGTCTAAGTATTTAAAAAAAATATTCATCTGCTGGATTTGTCCCACACAATCATCTCTAGGTTTTACTGAAAACGGTCCAAAAAACAGAGAACATAACCACTGAGCAGCAGTTCTATGAATAAAAATGCATTGTTGATGTCAGAAGTCAGAGAAGAATGACAAGACTGCTTCGAGCTGATAGGAAAGCAACAGTAACTCAAATAACCACTTGTTACAAACAGGATAGCAGAAGAGCATCTCTGAATGCTGCAGCAGCTGAAGACCACAACTAGATGCCACTCCTGTCAGGTAAGAACAGATACTCTATTTTTCGCCCTATAAGACGCTCCGGAATATAAGACGCACCCAATTTTTAAAGGAGGAAAATCTAGAAAAAAAAAGATTCTGTAGAACACTTTCTCACACACACCATACACGCTGGCTGTGATCTATCCAGAAGCAACAGTATGATTTAGGGAGGGCAGTGTGTCTTCTCCTCGTGATTCGGGGGCGGAGCTTTGGCGGATCAATTCTTCTGCCCATCAATCACGGGCATCCAATCAAGTAGGAGCGGGGTGGAGCAGAGCACGGACAGCACACAGGCTGTGTCCCAATTGTCAGGCTGCATGCTCAGGAGGCCGCATTTGAAGGCCGGTTACATCACAGCGACGCGACGAAGGCTGTCCCAATTCCTACACACCTCCAAATGTGGCCTCCATTTTCCGAATTTGAAGGTTGGGTCAGGTGTATCCTCCGTTGCCCACCATATCCCAGAATGCATAGCGCAGCCCAGCCGATTCCAGTCTCCAACACTGACAGCAGCAACTTCATTGTAATATTACTTTTTATTACCCACCAGCTCGATCGCTGAGCCGAGCGTCACGGTTCACTCTAGCCCCACGGGAACAGCGCACCCCCGTCACATCATCGTTTACAACCCCCCGTGGACTTTCACTGCTCAAGTTAAACATGATATAAGTCTCTGGATCACTTAAATGTTAATGTGCGGTGTATTGCAGTGTGTGAAATAGTTAACATAGTTCGTATATTGTGGCAGAGGTGAGACCAAGTCACTGTTTTGCAAGTCTCAAGTAAGTCTTGAGTCTTTATCCTCAAGTCAGAGTCAAGTCTCAAGTCAAGACGGACAACCCTCAAGTCAGTCCCAAGTCTGAAATACTTTGAATTTCAAGTCCTCTCAAGTCTTTGTTTTTTTTTTTTTAAATAATGTTATGGTAACATAATAACCAGGGCTGGACTGGGACAAAAAATTGGCCCGGGCATTTTGACTAGAGACCGGCCCACCAGGCATTATAGGAAAAGCCATAAAGCCTTTGAATGAAAACAATGTATTTACAATGTACACTGACTTGTTGGTATATATGTATCAATCTAATAAACTTAAACCTACACCATCCTCCATATTCTGGATTTTAAACAGTACATAGCGGAAACAAAAAGACTGCTTGGTCGAGTAATAAATGAGCTGGTGTCAGTCCGCCTTGCAAATGCCAGACACACAAATCAGAACAATAAGCCACTTCCTGTTGGTGCCATCTTTACAGCTGAACACCTTCATCACAACTGCACTGCTGGTGTTCTGCTGTGGGTGGTAATCTAAGAAGGCCTGTAACATGGCAGGTTCAGGGCGAGTAAAGTAATCTATGCCCTGGCTCTCTCTCTCCTGCGCTTCCAACTCTCTCTCTCCTGCTCTTTTCTCTCTCTCTCCTGCTCTCCTGTCTCCTCTGTCACTGACTTCTTCACTCGTGATGATAAATCATCCTGGTACAACATGTAAGGATTGGAACAATTTGTTAAAATTTTCAGGAGTTTGAGAAACTAACCTTAAGCATAAAATAAAATTCACTATTAGTAACATCATAGCGATGGCCAGTCCAGCCCTGCCTTGAGGTGACCTTTATTGTTATCTGGAGCTATAGAAATAAAATTGCATTGAATTAAATAATGCTCATTTTGAGTTTGCATTAGGTGGTGCTATGACTCAATGAGTCAATGTGAGCATGTAGACGTCTCATGTAAATTTGAATGTTGGACAATGTAAAGTAAGTTGGCTGACCAAATATGTATATAATATGTGATTAAATCTCCAGGAGGAGTTTAAGCTATAGAATTTATAAATGCTTTGAAATTTAACCTTCCTGTTGATTCGGGAGATTATTATTATTATTATTATTATTATTATTATTATTTTAAATATTTATTATTGTAATATATCTCTAACTGATATGTGTTACTAAATGCATCCAAACATAGCAGTGAGGCTACTTGGCGGTAATTGTGTAGCCTCTATGTGCAAGATGTGGAGAAATGTGTACATTTGCACTCCTGACATGTGTGCAAAATGTCAACATTTAAAAGTTAGAACTATAAAAATTGTCTATGTTTTGTTTTTGTTTTGTTTTGTTTTTTGGGGGGTTATATCTTCTGTTTCCTTTACTTCTCCTTTCTTTTTTTTACTTTTAGTTTTCTTTTTCTCGCAATTGCCATTTACTCTCTGATCAGGGTAATCAAATTCTTAGAGTCTTTTCTTTACAACTACCTTAAGATGACTGTTGTTGTCAACTGCTGCTCTATATAAATAAAACTGTCTGAAAGAGCTGATTGTTTCACTCTGCCCGGTTCCCACAGCTGTGTTGAAGCTTCACCTGATCAGAACTCGAGTCTCAACATGACTCAGCAGACAGCTTTCCGGGCATGTCAGCTTGCCTGTATTTAATTGTCTAAATAATTTCCTGTGGGCGCTGGACGGTTCTGCTCTCGGTCTGTGTCTCTGCAGAGGGAACCCATGAAGTGGATTAACGCCTGGCAGAGAGCAGAGCAGCTCAATTTGGACAGATTTTCAGGGTGACACAGCTGATCAGACTTAACTCTTATCGTCCTCTAAACACGCCCAACTGCACACACAGTCTGTCCTTTCATGTCCAACACACCATAGATGTGCCCACAGCCAAGACACACAAACTGAAGCAGCTGACAGTATCACTGCAAACAAAACAATATCTGTGATATTAGAAGGGATCTTCAGTAGTTATGTGTACTGGTTTATTTCCTGCTTATAGGACAAGGACTGCTGCTGTAGGTAATCAAACAGCTGAGCCAATAAAAAAGATGCAGAGTACCACAAGGCTCCATCATGGGGCCTCTTCTGTTCAATATCTACAAACTCCCACTGGCTCAGATAATGAATGGTTTGCTATTGTTTCAGCAACTTTATCAGAGTTTAAACTGTGTTTAAATTTTGAGGAGTATTAATAATTGAAGGAAAAAAGAACATTTCAATTGCAACATTCATTTTATATATTTATTTATTTTCCTGTTATGGACACCACAGAATGATTGTCACAGTTTACGTCTGTTTTCTTTTGACAAATTTACTTATTCTTATAAAAAGAAATGTTACTATCCAAATTGTTGCATTGTTATCTTTGGATAATGGGGGAGAAATTTTTTTTAATTGAAAACAAGTGCATGATAAGTTTATTGACTATCAATTTATTTGTACCTTTAAAATCTTAACTTGTATAATTGAGAAAAACGATCAATTTTTTTTTATTTTAACACATAATAACGTGTTGTGTATATAAGGCATATGATGCATGCAATTTACTGTTATGGACACTACAGCCTGCAACATGCAACACAACTCATCCCACTAGTCTGTAACATAATTTTTGTCTGCAGTATTATCATATCCACTGAATATAGAACATAAGCATATGTTAAAGTAATGTTTTGCTTTTGCATCACTCAACTTAGGCACTGTTAATATTCAAATATTAAATATTATATGCAAATGTAAATATTCAACTGGTAGCAGATTTGACCAAAAAACAATTTCGTTCTGACAGTTCGAGGTTCTGTCTTCATAATTATGTGAAATCTGAAGGTTTTTTCAAATGGATTTTTCCAGTGTTTACTCAACATGTCCACAACCGAAGGGGAAGCTCTGGCACAGTACTAAACTGCTTTGAGCCTCACTTAAAGGGGAACTTCTTTGTGTCTGCAGGTAATTACACGCCGATTACTAAAGAAATAGTCAAATTGCTCTTGAAAGATTGTCACATAATTGCTCAAATAGCAAAAATTAAGTTGCTAAGTGGGTGAAATGTTCATGTTATGCAAACTCATCCAAAAACACATTAAGTGCTGACAGTTCAATCTCCTGGATTCACGTTTATGTGAAATTTGGAACAAACTTCAGTCTTTGCCCAAAAACACTCAACACAGCTGAACAGAACTAAAGTGTGTTTGTGCGCGTGTACATATATAAAATCTCTGAGCAAGTAGAGTACCTCAGGAATCCATTCTTAGGCCTTTTGTGTTTAGCTACTGCTCCCACTGGCTCAGATGATGGGCGGCAACAAAATATGCTTCCATAACAAAGGTGATGCACAGATTTGTGTGCTCTTATCACAATGAGAGTAAACCGAACACATTTGGTGGTGGCAAAATTTCCTAACGCTAAACAAATATTAAACAGAAACAGCAGCAGTGTTTTGTTGTTGTTGTTGTTGTTGTTTTGCAACTGGGGTAGTTTTAAAAGTCAGTGTTAAGCTTCAATCTGCAAACCACATCATAGACCAAGCGGTTGAAATGTTCAGGTGGTAGCAGTAAAGGCAGACTCATCCAATCACGGATTAACTTCTGACAGTTCAAGGTCCATGCTTCACATTTATGTGAAATTTGAAGGAATCTTTGAGTGTCAGAAACAATTATTAATGTTATTTATTTTTTTGTGCACTCAACATGACCATAGCTGACTGGCAAACTGTGTGACCGTCTAGCATGGTAGTAAATAGGGTAAAAGATTAAACTGAAATGCTCAGCTTCAATCAGTAAAGTTAACAACTGCAAGCCACCTCAGAAATCTTGGATTTCATTGAATAAAGAGCCTTTGCCTCTGCAGTGGGTGGCTGAAATGTTTAGCTGGTAGAAGTATGAATGCAGTTTAAGTTCAGATAGTTCGAGGTCACATAAATGTGCAGTTTGAAAGAAAATGAAACTTTTACCTGGAGAACATTAAAAGATGCATTCAGATACACCCACAGACTGCATATAAAGAATGCATTACTGCAATAAATGGGGAAATTATAAAATATACCTCAAACATGTAGTATGAAAAATATCTGAACTTTTTGTGTTGACTGTCACGTCTATTTTATTTACAGTCTAAAGCACATTGAAACAACAGAAGCTGACCCAAAGAGACAGACACATTTACATTCCAGGTCTCCAAAAAAGTAGAAAGTCAAAACCACAGTGAATTAGTGAGCATTAAAATGTGTTCAAAATGATTCATCTCATCAGTCATGACACACTGCTCCCCTCTACATGAGCTGTCTTTACAGGTAAACGTATTGGTTTCATCCTGGCCCTGTATTTACTTGGTATTGGGTCACTACCAAAATTTGCCAGAAATCTTGATAACCTCACCATCATCCACCACACATGTACGTGTTTGCTGTGTTTGATCGTTTATCATTTTATGCTATTTGTTAATATCAAAAGATATGACAATTAGCATACGTTAGCTGAATGCTAATGTTTTGCGAGTAAAAGTATTCTTTTGTTTAAGTGTGGACACATTATCGATGATGTCTGTGAGAACTAAACTAAAACGTGAGCTTTTGCTCATTGAAAACCAGTCATGTTAGCTCATGAGCGCCCCCTGCTGTGACCCCAGTTAACTCCACAGTGGGATTAATGGGAAGTGGGGTGGGGTTTTAAAGAAGCCACGCCCTGAAGCCGTGGCTTTTAGGCTGTGATTTATTTTGGATTTGTGTTTATGTTGTACATCTAGATTAAAAAAACAAAAAAAACCCCAAAAAGCCCTCTCCAAGCAGCGCTGTGCCAGATTGTTTATTCAAAAATGAAGAGATCTTCATGCCATGACCCCCGAGTGAGTTTCCCCAGCTGCTGGTCTGTGCACTCAGTCGGGTCCTTGAGCTCAGTGGCTGTTTCGTAACTTTAATTAAAGGGCCGTGTTGGAGTCAGATAAAAGTGCTGCTAATGAAAGCTCATTTCTTTCTTAGCTGCACCAGCCATTAACGATGCTCAGAAAGGTCATTACACATGTAATCATGTTTCAGTGCGTGTGTCAGGGACATTTTTTTTCTACTTGCTAACTGGCATGTGTTTGTGTTCTTGTGATTCTAACTTCCTTTAACAAACATGCCAATCATTCTGTGAAGGGCAGCTTTGCTCCCAGCTGAGAAGTTTCACGAAATTAAAGCTATTTCTGTCTCCAAAGGAACTTAGACACAGTTATCCAGGCTTTGATCACCTCTAGGCTGGACTACTTAACTTCCTGTGTATATATACAAAGCTTAAAATAGTGCAGCTGCTAAAGTACAGAAGTGTATCAACTCTCTGGGATCAGCTCACAAATATATCACAGATTCATTATTTGCGTCCAGGTCATTGACGTCCACACCTCTCACTTAAAAGTCTGTGTCTACTGTCAGCATTTTCTTGCTGCTCTTTAAGACCACACTTACTCAAAAGCAATGTAATGGAAATAATAGCAAGGCTGAGGCAGGATGAGGTTGACTCGGTGGAGAGTGGGTTGAGAAGTAAAGTGTAGGTAAGGCTTTGGTTCTGTGTACTAGTTTTAGAGAGCTGGTGTGGCTGGCGGTTCTCCAGAGGGCAAGGGACGATTTCCAACACAAGCTGCACACAAGGGAACCAGGAAAAAGACGAGAAAACTGCATCCAACTGGAACACGCAAAGATTCAAAAACATCATGGAGGGTCAATTCAGCACCAAGCTGGTGACAACTATCTGGCAGAGAACAGCTGCACCTCCTAGTACTCAATTACCAGAGAGAATGCTCTGCTTGTAACTCCACCTGAGGGCATAAAAGAAAGAAAATCAGAAGAAGGCCCCAAGTCTACCTTGACTTTAACATAGGCTGGGTTTTTTATTTTATTTTAATATTTTGATCTTTTATGAATTCCACCGTGAACATTTCATGGTTAAATGAAGATTCCCAGTAGCAAAGAAAGCTTTTTCTGACTTGGCAAAGATATTAAGATTTTTGAGGCAAGAAAAGCCTTTGCTTACATTACACCTATGTCCACAATTGGAAGCACAGCATGGACATGAAAACTGTGAATACCATCACTGCAGCACATGTGGCGCATCTGGAGTATGAAAAACAACTACAAATGAGTTACTTCACCGTGTGAGAGAGAGGGCATCTTGGAGGACCATGACATTCAACACTATTTAGCAAGACACTTCAGAGGAAGAAGATGTTTTATGTTAAGCACATCGAGTGTAATGAATTGTGACATAGAAAAAAATGTGCATTGTTTTTTCTACCTTCAACATATAAAAGAGGAATGACACAGATGGTGGGAGGAAAACTCTTCCATAAACATAAAGCATGTCATGAACATTGTTACACCTGCAATGATTTTTTTTTTTTTTTAATTCAGCTATAAGCATTCATAAGAATATGGACAGGTGATGCAGCTGACAAATGATTGCTACTAAGTTAGGGTGTCTCTTTTAGTTAAACGCCTGTTGCCCCGGGCCCTCACCCCTCGGCTGTTCCCCACAGCCTCTGGCGGGAGGGCGTGAGGCAAGACAAGATGAGTTGAGGATGTGCAAATTTTTACTATATTTATTAAATTCAATCAAACTTTGTGTCTTTCTTAGCTGCCTGAACCATTCACGGTGAGAGAAGCCACTGTTTTTAATCACATTTTAATAAATTTTTAATCATGTTGTTTTTTTTCATATGTGTTGTATTTACATTTCTTTAACATTTAACTTTAATCTGTTTTCCTCCACTGGAAAGCACTTGGGGTTGTTTTTAAGTATACTTTATGAATAACCATGACTTGACGTGACTGAATTTCATCCACACAGGAGTGCGTACACTGTGTTTCAACACTTGTCTGTGAGTGTGCGTTATGGAGGATTTTCACCGTTCTAAAAGGGGACAAATGTGACAAAATGCTGAATGTGAATCAGAATATTAAATGGCTCCTGTGCTGGTATTGTGTTTATGAACTAATGGTTACACCTCAGGTCATTGAATCTGCAATAATTCATCATCAGGGCTCCTCACGCTGATGTTGAGCTGCGATAATGAATGGATGCTGGGTTTTTTTGTTTGTTTGTTTGTTTGTTCAGAGGCTGTTAATGACTTCCTGCCGCTTAGGAAATAAATGAGAAAAGTTTTGACGACAAAGATGAGTGACTTTGTAAGCAGCTGCCTTTTTTTCAAAAGCTTCCTTAGACGTTACAACAATAGATGGTAAATGGATTGGATCTTATATGGTGCTTTTCTCCTCTACTATCACTCAAATCAATTTAAACACCAGGTCTCATTTACCCATGCAGTGTTTTTCTAAGTGCTTTCTACCTAACATTCACACTCCAATGCAACTCAGGATACGTGCATGCAGACTGGAGCAGCAAAGTACTAAACCACCAACGTCCTGCTTAGTACAACCACCCCAGTGTCACTTGTCAGTTGTTGTCAGTCAACATGGAACCCTTCTCCACTGTTTATTGTGTTGTTTATTCAAAAAATTATCCGGCCTGCCCGGCATTTAAAAGATACCCTTCTCGGAATTGTCGCGGAAGTGAGAGGGAAAGAGGACCCAGGCGCGGTTTTTAGACTGTGAAAAGACAGTGCGTTTACTTACAGTGCTCCAAAATGTATTCCAATAGTTCACAAATAATGCAGTTCCCAATTGTGCTCCTCCTTTGCTCCCGAGTGTCTCCTTGTCTGTAGTAGCCCAGTGCACGAGTAGTGCGCCCCGAAACTTCTCTCCGCCCAACTCTCCAGGAGAGGACGTAAAAGACCAGAAAATCACAGTTAGCAGGTTCGCTAGCCGACAGTTCCAGTTCAGTGTAATAATCCCACTTCAATGGTCGCTGCATCCAGCGACCCTGATTGGAAACAGCTGGCCGAGTGATGACACACAGGAGGACCCACGACAGCGCGGAGGGGTTTTTTTTGAGCGACGTTCCAGTCACACTCCATACCAGTTGGTGCACCATTCAGTTGTTTGCCAACTGCCAATAAAATTTAAAAAGAAGAAGACAGCGTGGAGGCACTTCCGGGTTGAAGGTCGTCCGGCTACTATTGGAGACCGGTGACTATTTGTTGCGACATGTCTTCAAACCGGCGTTTTTTAGAAACCGGCGTTTAAAAGAGACAGGCTACTAATGGAAGATATACGGTATCTGTTACGAGATCTCTGATTGAGTATCTGCTGATTGGATCTGGACGCACGTGATGGGATTCAAAAGGCCACCGCGGCAGCTGTCAAGAAGGGGAGAGTCGTGAGCGAGCGTGTGTGCGGGCGGCGGTGACAGCGGACGCGGACCTGGTCCTGGTTTCTTTCGGGGTGATG
>VURO01048018.1:0-18303 GCA_015108175.1 Pelvicachromis taeniatus
TTGGAGCTCTTTCTTTGTAATTGCCTCGCCACACACACACACACACACACACACACACACACACACACACACACGCACATGATGTCCGAACATTGTATTTTCACCCCACCAACAATAGTTCCTCAAACCAAAGACGCATCTCTGGAGAGATAATACATTCATTCCAAGCAATGGTGATGAAGATTACAATATCTTGATAGACAAACAGGTTAATTACTTCATGGCTAAAACCTGAGTTATTCCAAAGTATTTCCATATGAAACTGCACAACAATGCACATCAAAAATAAATGATGCATCATTTCTCTCGTAATAGAGTTATTTGCATGACTGAAGCTATGCTAATATATTAATGTGCTATATACACACATCGACATATGGTTTATTTAGTATTTTACTCTGGGGTCTGAGATTATTTGGGAGGTCCAGTCAAAACACAGAACCACAGTATGACAGAATGAATTTCAGGAAGTTTGCTGAAGCGCATCATTGGCTTCAAAAATGAAGTCCTTGCAACAGAGGAGTGTGACTAATGGTATTTCTTTTGTACACATTTGACATATGGATTTTGCTTTCAAACTCAAGAGGCAGACAGATTTGTTTGCTATGATGCAAACCAATCCAGCTCTCTCTCGCTTTCTCCCCCCTTTTATGTTGATTTGGCCTTTTTTCCCTGTTAGTCTGTGACCTTTCTTTTTGAAAATGAGGAAGAGCAGAAGCACAGCATAATTTAATTCATCTTCAGCCCCTTGGTCTACTATTGCCTTCCCTCTTCTCCCAGCCTCTCAAGGGTGAAAGCAGGTATGACTGTTTGTGTCGAGTCGACAGGCCGAGCACTACAGTTGAGCAATGTTCAAACGCTGGATCAGTTTTAACAGGTTCCTCGTGGCACTGGAGGGCTCCGCTGCACCATTGATCCAGATGTCTTTGTCACAAAAACTCCTCATAGTCCAACAGCTTGGAGTGTTGCCTCGTCTTCCAAAGGCGGTAGAGGCGGAAGTCAAAGTACGTCTCAATCATCTCTTTTCCTTAAACAGTAGATAGGATAGGATCATTAAAACAAAAACATGAAGTTTAACATACTGTAAGAATGATATCTGTTTTGGGGTTAAAAAATTTGGTGCCCGCTATCTTTATGGGATCCATCTGGATAGAACAAGGTGTGGGTTTTATATTCAATTGTAGTGGTAAAAGTTTAGGCAAGAGAAGTCCCCTGCAAAAATAGTCCAGCAATGATTGTGTGGATGCGTACTTTTAAAAAAATCAACAGTATTGTGCAAAGTCTCGAGCCACTCCTCATTTCTTTACGTTCTTGTTGGAAAATAGGAAATAGGTGGGTTGTGTGTTTCAGGTATGCTTTGACAGTATTGGCAGTGTGTGAGGGGTTACGGTCATGCTGAGAAATGAAGCTGCTCCCATTCAGACCTTTTACAGATGGAAGTGCGTGATGGATGACCTTTCTCTATTTATAATTCCATCAATTTTGACAAAATCCCCAACACCACAGGCTGAAACGTAGCTCCAAACCATGATAGTGCCTCCACTGTGTTTTAACAGATGGCTGCAGACGCTCACTGTTGTACCTTGTCTAACCTCCTCTTTACTGTTGACAACAACCTGAACCAAAAATGTCACATTTGGATTCATCACTCCACTGACCTTTCAATCCTCTGCTTGTGTAATTTAGCATACTCGTTTGTCCTTCTTTAAGTATGGCTTCTTGGCAGTCTCACTTCCATTGAGACCACTTCTGACGACGTTTTTGCAAATAGTAGAAAGAATAACTGAAGAGCCAGAGATGTCTCTGGAGAACTATTGCTCAAGGCCACTTTAAGAATGACAAGAAAGTCTGGCTCCTTGGAAGTAAAAGAGGAGGAAATGAGGGGTAGCTCGAGCACGTCTGCACAGCAGTGTATAATTCCAGAAATGAATCTTAACCAGAAAAGCAAATCCTGTTTGATAAATGAGAGGTGTGGGTTTTCAGAACAGTGGGCTTTAAGGAGGCAGGAGAAGTGTGACAGATGCTTTCATTGTTTTTGATTTGTTTAGATAAAGAGGCTCCATATCTCAGCCTTTGTTTGTTGCTGATTTGTTGCTATCAGTGAATGCGGTAAACAAGAGTCTGGAAAGAATTTGTTGCTGTTAGACATCAAAATTTGGAGTTTAAGTGTTTGCCAATAATCAAAATGCAATCAGTGACACAAGTTTGATTTCTGCTGCAGAGCCATTTCTTTGTCTTTGCTTTAGGGTACTCTACATTTGTATATGCCTATGCCACGTATAGCTTGTAAATAATCCGAGGTGCAGAGGCTGATGCCTTTTTAGAGTATAGTTAGGCAAATGTAAAGGAAGTCTGGAATTGGGGGTAAGTAAAACGCTCTAAATGTTCCTGGAGATGAGAACAGGCTTGTTTTTAATACTGATTGTTATACTGAACACTATACATCCCTACTCCCACGTGAGGCTACAAAGGAGATGTGCAGGTCTCCAAGTGCTCTGTAACAGCAGTGTTGTGGACTGGGTGCTGTGCATAGTTTGGAGCAGGAAACCTAAATAACGAGTTGCATTAAACATCACTTTAACACCAAAACATCAAGACGCCACCCTAACAGAAGAGGATGATTATAAAATAAAAAGCAAGTGATTATTAAAGAAGAAATTAAACAAAGGTGATGACTGTGAAAATAAATCAGATTATTAAAATAAGGGAACAGCTGCTTGAGTAAATTCCTCATGCAGTTGTTAAAGCAGGACAGATGTCCGTATCATTTCATATTTACTGGATGTATCGCACACTTCTGTGTGTGCAAGTCCCTCTACAGCACACGTTTGAGTGCGTTTGGATGTTTGTGTGGACCTACCCTGTGCAGACAGCTCCAGCGGTGACTCGAACTCAACAGAATAAGGCCTCATCAGATTCTTCAGCTTCTGGAACAGCTGTTGGTTTGAGATAAGAGAGCAAACACCAATTAATTGCATTTCACTTGAATACGCTTGCAGAAGGGGCGTCTGCATCGTCTGACAAACACAGAAAAACACAAGAGGGGTCGCAATAAATTCAGCTTCTTATGCCCAAAGAAACAAATGCACACTCAGGAAGACAGAAACATCAATTCCCAGCTTTAAATTTAGACTAGATTTTTGAATTTTTGATCACATAACTGATGGATTACTGAACAAGAAAACAATCACTAGTTGCCACCTTAATTACCTTATAGCACCAATGTGCGCTGTCCATTTCAGAAAAAGAGAATCCCTAATTTCTTGCCTGAATGTGGTCATGAAGAATCTCCCGTGTTAGAAAAAGACAGGGCAAGAAAAGCATTTGTTTTCCACTTTATGACGCGTTATCACTTCATCATGTGCTTTTGTCCTGCAAATCCTGTGTTGTAACTTCTTGAAGCCATGCTGTGTATTTATGTGTTACAAATACTTCTGTTTTTTTCTAAGTGTTTGCTTCGTGCAGTCTGGAGTGAAGCATCTGGGGGCATATGTAGCTGTTTACAAATGGACTGAAACAGGAGCCAAGATAATTCCACTAAAACTTTGGATAAACAGACAGCATGCCCGATGTGCTGTTCAGTGGCTACAAAACAGTAAACAGTAAATGAGATGTTAATTCTGATTGGCCAAACATTTGAACAGTTTTATGTGGAAAAACTTGACTAGCCTACACAGACTTAGCCTAAACTCTGTTGATTGGAAGGCCATCTATCCATCAACCATCATCACTGTCCAGCCTCACCAATGTTTTTGTGTCAGTAAATCCATGCTGCTGGGCTCCACATTACTGTGGAAGGCCTTTCCAGAAGAGTGCAGGCTCTCATAGCATCATAGAGCATAATGAATAAAAGTGTTCAACTGATTCTGGCAGTGTTTAAACAGAGAAACACTGTGACAGGAAGAAATTAAACCAAACCCTTGAAAAAAAAGGACTTCAATTGTGTTGTTTTGGATTCACACACTCGTGAAAGCAATGCTTATATTTGTCTGTTTGTTTGTCAGGGGGTATATTTCACTGCTGCGCAGACTGTCCAATGCTGGAGAGATCCACAAAGCATTTTGGCAGACATGACTGGAACAGACAGTTAGGTCAGACTAACACCGCTGGCTAGAGTGTGTGTCTGTGTCTGCATCTGTGCATGCTATCATTTTGGTAGGGGGGGATATGTGTGTATATGGTTGGCTTTGTGTCTTAGTTATTTACATCAGGTAGAGAGGTGCAGTATCATTCAGCATTTGTGTTATTCAGCTCTATCCAGTAACATTACTCAGAACGAGATAATAGCAGCACAGGTGGAAGAGGAGACGAGGAGAAAACAAGAAAGCCAGCGGGGCTGCAAGCTGATCAGACAAAGAAGCATATAAACAGACACAAGGAGCAGATATGAAAGCAGTGGGCGGCGAACACAGAAATGAGTACAGAGAGAGGGAGAAGAGACAAAAATGAGAGAATCGGGCAGGAGTGACTGTAATGGTAAGGAACAAACCATCCCAAGTTATGAAATCAGGGCTATTTATATAGAACTGATTTATATATAACTATCATCAGTTCTACTTTAACACAATGTGCTTGGTACTTACTGATGAGCACTGCATCTTACACATTTATTTTAAGCAAAACTCACACTAACAGAAGTGTTGTACATCATCACATCATTCGTATATTGTTACCATTAATAGCTTGTGAGCTATATATAACAGAGCTGACTGATATATTGTCTGATATTTGCTATTTGCCAATTTTTACTGATGTTGTGATTGTGCTATGAGTGTTGTTGTTGCATAGTTTGTCCACCAGAAGGCATTCTGCAATTTCCTTGATGTCACCAAGCTAGTCCATGACTGTTTGTGACAATAAAACAAACCAAAAGAAAAAACCTGCGCTTTCATATTATTTTAGGACACATAAACAACTACACATAACAAATGCTAGGTGGGGAAAAATACTGGCTGATAAAGCTCGTGTCTTTTTTAAGTTTTTTGTCAAAGATGTTTTATTGAAAAAATAGGATGTAGGATTTACCAAATTACAGATTTTTGCTAAGAAATACAACAAAATACAACAGAATAAAATCAATCAGAAAATATTGCTATTGGTATCGGTCTAAAAAATCTTTTTTGGGACACACCCAATAAATCAGGTTAACATAGGAAACATCTTCATTAAATTACCAAATCATTCAAACAAACTTTTCTTGGTTTGTGTAACGATTTAAAGCATCAAATCTGAGCCTTTCTTCAATATTTTCTCCTGAAATGAAATCAGCTGGTGTGACAAACACAAATACTAGTTCTTAGAGCTTTCACTTTTGCTTCACACACTCCTTCAATACTCTTCGCATGTATTTAACTACGCAAAAGTACTAGAGCTCACATATTAATGACTAAGTAATATTATGTTGCTTTTTGTATAACCCACTGTGTGATCACATTAGACATTACTTACTAAGCTAACAGCCCATGTGCTCCAAGGAACAAGAATTTCACTTCATTTTGGTAAAACTTTGAGCGGACTAACCTGCGATTAGCAAGACTATTCACTCAACAACTAACTATGCGAAACATTCATTTATTCAAAATTTCTTCTGTAAATCATTAAGAAACCACCTGACCAAAGTTCAATAAAAGGTAATGTTGCTAGAGAGCTGATTGATCTAAAAATCTGCACTGTCAGTGGAGATTGCTATTGGTCAATAGTGAAATGTTACATATTCAAATAAATTTTATTTACATTTACATTCACATAAATCTTTCCACTAATGATACATTTGTAAATGATGATTTGATGGATTCCAATACATAATAATAAATCTGTGACTGAGGATCAGATGACTATTTTGGTGTTTCTACTCTATTTAGCCTATATGAGTAAACCTGCTAATTAGACGTAAGGCAAGCAATGGATGATATTGATTTATTTCTACAATTACTGCATTCATTTTGCTGTGAGTTTGTGTAGTAGTGCATTAGGATCTAAATACCTTCTCTCCATTGGGGTTACCCAGGACATAGCATCCCATTATATGGATCAGGTTTGGTTCTGGATTGACTTTACTCATGAAGCGACTGAGTCTCCTCCAGAATCTGAACAAATACAAAGGCTACAGTTACATGGGATAATGTTTTAATATAGACAGCCTAACAAATGCAAAGTACAATGGGCCTGCGAGTATTTAAAATCAAATGTAACATTCAGACAAGCCAGATTCAAAATATGATTTGTAAAACAACCAAATGCAATCAAGTAAAAATGTTCCCCTGTGCAAGAAGAATAACAATAGATGGTGCACATAAATGCAGAAAAATGTAGAGATAGTGCTGCACAGTCCCAGAGGAACATGGCAGATTTGATCAAGTGGGAGGGGATTCAAAGAAAGAGTATTAAAAGAGCAAAGAGCGTTACATTTGTTCTAGGAACCTTAAACACACAAAGTAATTAACTTATTATTAGCTCTATGTGCTTATTTTCATTTGCTTAAGAGTGATGGCAATGGTTAGCTGTTTTTTCATGTGCATTTATGTAAGTGCAGTTAGGTCCATCATTTGTTGAAACAGTCATTATAGTTTTGCCACTGTACTCCACTACAGTGGAGTGCAATTTTAAATCAAACAATCAATGTAATTGAAGTACACTTACAGCTTTAATTTAAGGGTTTTTACAAATGCATTGCATTAACTGCTTAGAAATTACAGTCATTTTTATACTTTATTATTTTTTTCAGAGGCTCAAAATTAATTGGAAAATTGACTGACAAGCAGTTTCAGAGGCCTGTTAGAGACTTGTCACTGCCCTCACGGATGGAAATGTTTACAACAAGGTGTAAACTACTGGTTACATTCAAGAGCCAGGTTAGTTTTGGCCAGAAACCTCTGGAAAGAGCTTGCACAGTTCAAAGAAAAAATTCTTTGAACGGATTAAACACAAGATTAACTTCTAGCCAAATGACGGGAAGGGAAAAGTATGTAGAAGAAGGGAATAACTTATGATCCTGAGCATACCACATTATCTGTCAAATATGGAGGAGGCAATTATATGGCATATATGGCTGCCAGTGGAGCCGAGCCAATAGTGTTTATTGATGATGTGACTGCTGATAGAAGCAACGGGATCAATTCTGAAGTATACAGACCTATACTCTCTGCTCACATTCAAACACATACTGCAAAACTGATCAGATGGTGCTTCACAGTGCAAATGGATAATGACCTAAAGTATACTGCAAAGGCAACCCAAGGCTATTCCCAAGGCTATCAGATATTACTCAGTGGCCAAGTCAGTCACCCGATGTCTACTCAATAGAGCAGGATTTCAGTTATAAGATACAAAACTGAAGGCAAAGAGACGCCCAAACAAGCACCAAGTAACAGAACATCTCAAAGGCGGAAACAGTATTTGGTGATGTCCTGCACGCTGCCCGAGAGGCAATCAATGACTTTATATAAAAGTACTGAAAACAATCCTTATATTTGAATTTATGTTAGTTTGTCCGATTTATTTTGATCCTCTGAAAGTGGAGCACTAATTCCTAAAAAGTTAATAAATGTTTTTTTTGTTAAAACTCCTAAATTAAAACTGATAATCTGCTGTGGTGTACAGAGGCAAAAACTACAGAAATTGTGCCTTTGTTCAACAATTTATGGAGATAAAACTTATTTAGACATTAAATAAAGTTTAAAAGAAAAAAAAAAACATGCATAGGCATATGCCCATGCTTTATAGAACGTGGTAAATAAATAGGAATTGTTGCACTACTCTAAACAAATATTAATTAATGAGAGATGGATCCTAATGTCCAGAATTAGCTTACTGGCTCATGTCTTCCTCTTTTTCCACCTTAGCAAATGTTGCCACTTTATTCTTCAGTAAATACAAATGACCAGGGCCTCCCTACAAAAAAGTATACAGTATGTTACATATATCTGCAAAAAGAAGCAAAGCTAAACCAAATACATGCATATTATTCATCGTCCCTTTATTATTTATAAAATACATTTATTTTCAGAAAAATTTTCATTCAAAAAGGGATATTGTTTGTGAAAAAACACTATTTACAAGACATAAAAGTGTGTTTTAGAGTACGACAATTTAAAGGTAAAATATTAAAAAAGTCTTGTTCATCACCTGACAAAAGATGAGCATCCTCCAGAACTTGCTTCCTCTCCTGTAAGCTGTGAGCTTCTTATCTATTTCCTCTGTGAGCAAGGGGAAAAAATGGAGGGATTGATGTGAATGACAGGGACCAAGAGAGGGAGAGAAAAAAGAAAAGCGAAGCCACGAGTAAGAATGTAGGAAGAGAGAAAGAACACAAAGAAAACCCCAGGAGGGTGAGTTCAACTACAGGTGTAGTAATAGACAGCGGAGACACAAAAAGAAGATGTAATTTAAATTGAAACTGAAAAACATTCATGGGCATCCTTGTACCTTCTATATGAGAACTCTAATCAATGCAGAGTTCATTATTACATTAGGAAACTCTGGACAATGTGACTGTAAATGCCTCAGTTGTGAGCGTCAATGTTCAGAGGTGAGTGCACGACTAAATAGTTATCCAAATCTAAGCTAATTTTTAGAGGTTTGATAGCAAGTAGGGTGTTTTATTCTGTTTATTTTGACGGGATGCTATGTAAGTCACAGAAATACTCACCCAAAATATCATCAAAAGTCGCATGTTCATGGTCCTGAAGAAAATGAAAATTACACACAACATTAAAGGCAGCAGCATTTTAAAGTTGGCACGGCTGATATATGCGTGTATTTTAGTGTGACTTTCTGTAGTTCTTGTCTACTGTGTGTTTCAGTGCATTCCACTCACATAGAGGATGGGAATGATGGAGGGGTCGTCCCTGCGGATTATGGTGGGAACGTACTCGGCCTTGGGGACCTTAGAAGAGATCAGCTAAACATGAAGCAGAAACAGCAGAGGAGAGGAAACTTTTGTTAGTTTAGTTGTAAGAGAATCAAAGGTGTGTGGAAAAGGACAGGAATAAATACGAAGAGGAAAGGGGGGAATTTCTTATCATACTCTTATACTTTATTACAACTATGCTCCAAGTAATATTCTACAGATGTAATAAAGATGTGGATTTTGTGTATGTCTTAATTGCTAGAGAATAAAAACAAAACAAAAATGATTATAATAATTTTAATGTACAGTCACTGGCTACTTTGTATATATCTTCAATAGCTTGTTAATACAAGTTTCTAATCAGTCAATCACATGGCACATGTTGAATGCGTTTAGGCATGCAGACATTGAGTTCAAACTGCATCAGAATGAGGACTACATTTGATTTAAGTGACTCTGAATGTAGCTCAGTATTTGGTCTCAGGGTATCATAATCTGCTGAGCTTTTTGGATCCCCAGTGTTTACAGGAATTGAGGGAAAAAGAAAAGAAAAAAATGCCTTGTTGATATCATAGAGAGCAACCGAATCTCTTCCAGGTGATAGGAAGGTAACAGTAACTCAAACAACCACTTGTTATAACAAAGGTATGCAGAAGAGCATCTTTGACGCACATGGGGCAAACAGCACAAGACCACACTCGGTGTCCCCCCTGTCAGCTAAGAACAAGAAAAAAATGCACAGGGGTTCACCACAACTGGACAAAAGAAGATTGAAAACAAACAAAGAAAAACTAACAACAAAACAAAGCATTGCCTGGTCTGATGAGTCTCCAAGACGCACAAAACATGAAAGCACTGATCCATTCGGCCTTGTATCAACACTCAGGCTGCTGCTGGTCATGGTGGTGTGAGAGTGTGGGGGATATTTTTTTGGCCCCTCAGTGCCAACTGAGCATCATTTAAAAAGCACAGCTGATTATTGATGCTGACCATATCCATCACTTTATGACCAAGGTGTACCCATGCTGATGATGGCTACTGCTCAAATCAGTTCAAACTGGTGTCTTGAACAGGACAATGACTTAATTTCACTCAAATGGCCTTCACAGCCAAAAGTCATCAATCTAAATGAGCATATTTGGGATGTGGTGATATGAGAGATTTGCATCATGGATGTGCAACCAACCAATAAATAGCAACATCGCGATGCGGTCATGTCAACATGGACCAAATCTCAATGAAAAGTTTCAAACAGCTTGTTGAGTTTGTACCATCAAGCATTAAGGCGGTTCTAAAAGCAAAAGGCGGTTCAACCCAGTACTAGCAAAATGTACCAGTACTAGCAGAAATCTAAAGTGGGTACACCTTCCTTGGCTGCTGTTTTGGAGCACGTTAGTGTGCTGTCAGCTCTGCATTCTGCACAACTAATATCCAATATTCAGTATTTACTGTTAAACTTTGTTATTGCTGTGGCCCCCAGATTGTGTTGCTCTGCATTACTCTTGCTTGTTCTCTTTGCCTTTTTTGTTGTTGTTGTTTGTCTTTGCTTGTTCCAACAGGTGATCTAGTGGATTTTTTTCTTTTCTTTTCTTTTTGTTTCTTTCTCTCACTGTCCCTCTTCCCCTCTGTTTTTCTCTCCCTTCCTCCCCTTCTTTTTCTCTCTCCTTTTCCTGTCCCCCAATCATGTCATGTCTGTAACAAATGAAAATTAAATAAATAAATAATAATAACAAAGATCAATCAAATGGATCACTACGGCAAAGCCATGATGGTCCATTTGGTCAAATATATCAGTTGGGCATCCTTCTTGGCCTTCAGACAATAATTCTGATAGGTAAAGATCCAAATGGGACAAAAAAAAATCTAAAGTGGGTAAAATAACAAATTAATTTCCTTTTTATCTTTGAAAGTGAACAAAAACAACAGGACATAAAAAATAACCAAAGATGATGCACCTGAAGGGATTTAATGTACACCTATACAGGTTCATTTTAAATATAACATTCCTTTATCTCATACCATGATTTTGGGAGGTACAAAGTCATCTCCCTCACATGCCAGCCTCTCCATCTCTCTTTCCTCCTCCCAGTCTATAGTGTCATCGAGACCTCCTTCATCCAGGGTGCCACAAGAGGTCTGCAGGTCTCCACCTGCAGAAAATGTACGATAAAAAAGGTCTGAGATAATAGAGTGTACACAAAGGTGTTGGAAGTTGGGTGGGGGGCAAGAAATGTGACAGAGAAAGAGAAACTCTGGGAATGAAGGATGGATGTGTCCAGGAAGTGAAGCAAGGTGAGTGCGGGGGAGAGAGAAAGGATGGAGCTGTTAATGATGGCAGTGGCATACAAAAATGACAGGTGGAATAGGAAAAAGCAGACAGTAGCAAAAACAATGGAAAAAAAAAAAGACTGATGGGAGGCATAGCAGCAAGATTTCAGGTGTCAACTAAAAAAAAAGTGCTAGAAAAATCAAACTTTGTCTAGAGAGTGGTTATTGCATAGTGGGGACATGTTAGAGTACACATATCGAGTACAATATTTATCCATATGTTTCATTTTTTCTAAAACCTTTGATTAAATATCTATGTACAAATTCTTGGTTCATATCTCTTCTAATCAATGTCCAAATATTAGCAGAATTTACCATTACATTTTATATTGGACCTGTTTTACTGAAATATGATACAATAGAAACACAGTATTGATTAATGTGATGTGGTAATGTTTGTTAGCATTTAAAATCCCAATATTTGACTTGTTCTATTACATCTGAGGATTTTTGTACCAGTAGATTTGTTAGACATGAAGTCAGGCTTGTGTTTGATATTTGCTTGTAACGTTGTCTATGTTCCTTGTTGTTTTGTGTACATGGTTTGATGTGAAGTTTACCTTAACTGCACTAATGAGAGACACGAATTTGCTCACTCCTGAGCCATGTGTCTTTGATGTGTGACCAGGTGGTATGTATCAGTTTTTTACCAGGAGACGATTGAAATGAAACAGCGTGAAAACTGAGGAAATGATAAACAAGACAGACATCAAAGTCTTCAGGAAACCTCCTGAAGTTTAACACCACTCTTCCCCCGCAATAAAAGGAAAAAATAAGGGATCAACCACACTTTTAAACTGCGATAAACAACTCATTAAACATTCATTAGACTATGGAAGACAGAAAGACGACGAATGTGGACGATTTCAAAAATTAAACCACAAACTTAGACGTCCGCATACACAAACAGCATGTTTTTAGCATGATTCAAGCTTCCACAGCCTTCCAGAAACACTGAGACACACACTTCTGCAATAGTCAGCTGACAGGGTTTGACTTAGACAAACTCCATTTTGGAGGACGCACTCACAGAAAGAGACAGCATCACAAAGTTGAAAAAGACCCATGGTCATACACAGACAGATGGACAGGGTCAGAGTCGACAGCAGAGACAGTCAGTTTGTACGTGTGAACGTGCGATTCATCTACGAGTGTCCACAGATTCTGATTTTCCTGTGTTAGTTGGCCTTGAACTGCCAACGGAGGAAGTGAGCTGTAAAACTGCAGCGACAAAATGTCACCTTATTGCAAGAGAGAGAGAGAGCACGCTACAGCACTGTGACACGTACTTTCCATGAAATGTGACTTTAATTTTCAACTGACTAAAAACTGACTTTGCTCTCGCATTTCAAGCTCACTTGTTGTTCCTAGAATAATTAAAAGTAGAATGGGACCCTTCAGTTTTCAGGCCCCTCTTCTATGGAACCACCTCCCAGTTTGGATTCGGGAGACAGACATTAGCTCTACTTTTAAGATTAGGCTTAAAACTTTCCTTTTCAATAAAGCATATAGTTAGGGCTGGATCATGTGACAATGAATCCTGCCTTAGTTGTGCTTTAATAGGTGTAGGCTGCTGGGGGATTCCCATGATGCATCTTTTTCAGTCACCTTTCTCATTCATCATGTGTTAATAGATCTCCCTGCATTCAACCATACTTGTTATTAATCTCAGGCTCTCTTCCACAGCATGTCTCTTATCCCGTTTTCCTTCTCTCAACCCAACTGGTCGCAGAAGATGGCCGCCCTCTCCCTGAGCCAGATGTTTCTTCCTGTTAGAAGGGAGTTTTTCCTTCCCACTGTCGCCAAAGCACTTTCTCATAGGGAGTCATATGATTGTTGGGGTTGTCTCTGTATTTTATTACTGTAGGTCCTACCTTACAATATAAAGCGCCTTCAGACGACTGTTGTATCGACTTTAAAACAATGAAACAGCGATAACCTTACGTGGATCTCATTAGGTCGCCTTTCAGTTCTGAATATTGGAAGTCTTGAGATCTGTGAAGGTTCTCAGTCATCCACGTCATTGTAGTCTAAGGAGCTCTGGACTTCTTTAAGTTGCAGTCCCAGAAGTTTTGAGATGCCTGTGGTAAAAATGATCACCTTATTTGGGGATTTTTTTAATAAAGACTTTAATTTGCATTTGCATTTTATTGCAAATGCAAAGTCTCTGACTCACCACTGCATTCTTAATGATTTGGTGGGTTGGCCATCACTGACCACTCAAAGAAAATATCACTTGTATATTTTCTTCTGTAAAGCTATATTACCTCTATGTGTGTCAAACATAAGGCAAAGGGCCCAGAATTGGTCCGATAAAGACTCCAATTTGGCCCATTGTATGGACTTACAACTGTATTTTCTTAGGTTTTACAGCTTTTACTACATTCATACTACACCAAAGTAATTAAGTAAAGGAAAAATAATGAAATTACAGAAAAGTTCCTGTTTTTTTTTTTTTTTACCTTTCTTTCCTCTATTTTATAACTACACCCCTCAGATTTACACATTTATTTTTTACAACTTAAGCCCAATGAGTCGTGCTGATGGATTACGTTGATTTACTATTTCATTCACAGCACTTCTTTATCATGTAGAGAAACTGAGACATACTGTTGAAAATTCTTTTTAATGTATTCAGATATGCCAGGGATTAAATGTGTAGTCACACTTGACAGAAAGGGAAGTTTAACTGCTGTTAAGTAGCATCTAATCTCCTTTAGATGGTTACTTTTTGATGTACCTAGAGTTCTGGCAGATCTGAGGAAAACAACATTTTCTTCCTATGCACCTTGAAAAAGGAATAATTTACAGAAAGACCTCCATTTAAACATGCCACTATCTATTGATGCATTTAAAAACATAATAAGGAATGCAGTGAAGAAGACTTGTGGGCGTTTCTTTTGAGAAGTCAGTTAATGTTTTATGGGTATTTTGACATTATGGATAATGTTGTGGATTTATATTTTATGTTGTATTTATAGAATTATTATTGAGGTGTTTTGGGTTGTATAGCTGCTACCTTGGCCAGAACATTCTGATAAAATACAGGAAATACAAGGACATGTCTGATTTAGCCTCAGTCAATTCATACTCTTATATCGACATGTTGAATAGCAGACCTTTAGTGTTTCATGAGAAATGCTAAGTGGCTTTCAACTTCTTGTGAGTCACCTGAGTGTGGAAATTCATTAATGACAGGGCACGAAGCCAACTCAAGCTGTAATCAATCTGACAGTCAAAATGTGATTGCACAAAGGGACGCATGGATGATTTCTGACTGCACGCGTAGTGCGCTGACCGAAATTTATTCTCACAATTTTCATTTCTGTTGTCCTGTCAGACTTAATTTATGGTAAACATCTGTAATAGACACTCTTGCATATGGATGTCAGGTTGATATTTAATTTATGTTGTTGCCAGCTGATGATGCTGGGAAGCAGCGTGACTTAATTGAAAATATGGAGTCTTACAGAACCAGGTCAGCCTTTTTTGTTGGTTTTGTTTTGCAAATGCTAGAAATAGAAACTGACAAAAGTTATGAAGCAAAACACTCGCTGTTTGCAAGCATGTATTAATAATATTCATCTTGGAGGTTTAAAACCAGTTTAAATTACACAGGAATGTTTTTGTGCGAATCTCATTCGCTTGAATGCAAAGTTTTATGTCAACAGCCATTCACAACTGCAAATTTTGCTACATACAAATTAAAGGCAGTCTATTAGGGTTGTCCTTATTTTTCTTATAATTACAAGGATAATGCTCATATTAAACATTGCTTAAATGCAGTATATGTAAAAGTAATCTTTGTGCTCCAAAGTTTCAGACTCTAAGCTACTATGAAAGCTTGGTTTGAACCTTTTTTTTCCACCTATTATCAAGGTGAGGCAAGTTCAGCACAGATGTCCTCATATGGTCAAAAACTGGACTCTGGAAGCCTGATGAGAGGTAGCCAATAATAAGAAAGAATGTAAAACCTCCCTATTTAAGTGTTTGTAATCTGGTTAGCTGAAAAGTAAACCTTTCCTTTCTAACTATTTGCGTCTGCTCTCTGCAGCTTTCAGCAACTCTTTGTCGGTGTCTGCATGTTTGTTGTTGTGTGCGTATGTGTGAGACTGCGTAAACTCACTCTCTCTGGGTTCATGAGGAGAGTCATTCTTGACAGGGGTGGGATCACTCCAGGAACGGCTGAAACTCTTCGATCTACGTTCAGCGAATGCTAGTGCAGGCGGGGAGAGAGAAACCTGCAAACTGGCTGTTTCTGCTATACACTCACCATCTTCAACACATGAAAGCGCAAAGGTGGATGGGGGAAGTGCACAAATATAGTGTAAATAGGATGGCATCTCTCCTCTGCACAAACTGCCTACATGTGCAAACGAACAAACACGTACTGTACAGTAGACAAACAGTCATCCTCTCCTTGTTCCTGTTCCTGTATCATTGACATGGATTTAGAGAGACTACCAGCCTCACTAAGCTACTCTGCGATAAAATCTGCTCTGCTTTGAACAGTAATCACTGTGCTCTTAGAATATTTTTAGACTACTTGAAAGTGTTTGATACAGTTAATCAACAGTGGTCCTCAGGGCATCATATTTTTTGGCTTGTACAGACTTTTTAGGACGATGGATCCTGACTTAACACTTAACGTTGTTCACGTTGCTTCTTACATACACTTCTTCATCTTTTCTTTTATAAATGGATCATTCAGAGGCTCAACTTTTTAATGTAATCATTTAAACATGTCATATTTTATATTCTTAGCACAACAAGTACAGCTTTGTGTATTTTTTTTAAGTCAGAACCAAACTGTAGGTTAAATTACTATGCTCAGCTTAGCTTGGCCCTAACAAAACGCTCATGTGTCCAAGGCTCTTTCGAGACGTTGAGCCACCCTACATTTATTTATTTTTTGCTTCCATTGTCAATCTGTGTGAAGGAGGTGAGGGGTTGTTAGGGAAAATTGATTGAACTATGAACACCAAATAGTACGGTCATATTTGGAGCCAACATGCAGTATAATCCGTTAATTGGCAACAGCTTCATTTTTCAGCGTGATTGCAATCTAAAACACACTGCCAGTGTGGTAAAAGCATACCTAGATAGAAAAACAACCACACAGTGGAGTAGTATCAGCCTGGACGTCAACATTATTGAAGCAGTGTGGGATCAACTTGATACAGAATGGAACAAAAGCACTCCAACATCCAAAGAGAAGCTTTGAATGTCCTTTATGAAAGCTTTCTTGTAATTTCTTTAAAGAAAAGAAATTACAAGAAAGCTTTTCTTAAGGAGTTTACTGTGTGTTGAAGAATAAAGGTGGTCACACCAAATACTGACTTTCAAGCTTGTTGGAATCGTTATAAACTTTTTTGGGGGGGTTTTTTGCCTTATAAATAAATGGAAATATATTTGCACATATTTCAATAAATCGTTGCACCATTTTCCTATTTTCTGAGCAAAATATAAAGAAAGGAGGGATAACTCAAGACTTGTAGGAATTGTAGGAATGAGAACACCTTCTGATAACTAATGGTTTGGAACAAGCTTGTGATTACAAACATCAGCGTCAAGATTTGGGGGTTTCATATATGTCTACAGTGAAAGAATCAGGCGCACATATTTTCAGGAGATGGAGTCATGTTTGGGTTTTAATAATGCTTTAACAGAATAGATTTAAAGATTTTTTTATTTTCATTTAAAAAAAAGCTGGCTGTATTCATTTTGAACATTCACATTTATGAGCGCTGACAGAAATAAAAAGATCATCATTTTCTTTTTAGCAGAGCACGCGCTATGTGATTTCTATGTACTTCCATATTTTCTAACATCATAAAAGACAATAAAACTCTGGATGAGTAAATCCAATCTATCAAGTTTCTTCAAAGGTTGTGGTCACAGGACTCCATGATCTCATTTGTCTCACAGACCCATCTTAGTGATGCCCTGCTCACTATTTTTAAAAAGAAAAACACACACTTTTCCACCACCGCCACTCATTACCTCATTCTTTGCCTTTTTAAAAGTATGTAATTTCTTTTTCTCGCTTTACGACAAAAACCAAAAAAACAAAAAACATTTAAAGTGCTGCAACAAGAAACCACATACTGTACACTGCAAACACACATACGCACACATAAATACACATGCACAGTCATATCGCTAACTTATCAAACACACTGACCAATACATAATCTTAAAAGAGAGACAATATGCTGATTTTAAAAAAAAATCCCAGCAAAGCAACAGCAGTGCTTTGTGCCACACAAAATAAACAGGAAAACAAAACACTTGTGATGGCGGGGTGAAGAACATCACAGTCAATTTGAGCAAACATATCAACCACACACATCTGACTCACTCTGTGCTTTAATCCTTCTGCTGCCCACCATCCGAAGATGCTTCCGGAAGTTCCTGTGGGTAGCAAAATCAAAGCGGAGGAGGGATAACAGAGGACAGAGGAAGGACCAAAATGTAAAGAAGAAAAAGGGAAATGGGTGGGTGGGTGGGTGGGGGAAAAACAGTCAGGCAACACACACAAAAAAACAGACATAAGTGTCACGCATCTATTTATAACAGAGGTTTAAAAAAGAGCTAATAAGCAAATATATATTCATTTAGTTGTCAGCGTTGAGTGGTCAAAATAGTGCTGTGGGAGTACCGTAATTTCTGGACTATAAGCCGCTACTTTTTGCACAAGCTTTGAACCCTGCTTATTGTCCGGTGCGGCTTTTCTAAGGCTTTTTCATGATTTTTGTGACATCGTAAGAGGATTTGTTTTGGTTTGTTCTGCCATTTTGCCTGGCGGAAAGGCATGTGATCAGACACGGAAAAGAGTGATATGTTGGTCACATGTCCGTCTGCCAGCCAAAGTAGTGCCATACAAATTAGTGCAAAAAAGACACTAGATTAGTAAGCTGGCTCTCGCTGGCCCTGTACCCATATCCGCAGCAGGTCTCCAAGGTGAACAGCCTCTGGCATGTTAGAACAAGGCAGCTAAGGGAAGTCGGCAAGTCAGATCCATAACTTCAGGATAAGGATTGGCTCTAAGGGCTGGGTTGGTCGGTCGGTCGGGCGGCGGTGCGCGGCTCACTTTGCGGGGCTCTTCCGAGGCAACGGAGCGACTG
>VURO01048024.1:0-35541 GCA_015108175.1 Pelvicachromis taeniatus
CGGCCCGCCTTGCAGGTGAAGGGCAACGGAGCGACTGCTCCACCAGCCTCGGAAGAGCCCCGCAAAGTGGGCTGCGCACCGCCGCCCGCCCGACCCAGCCCTTAGAGCCAATCCTTATCCCGAAATGGATCTGACTTGCCGACTTCCCTTAGCTGCCTTGTTCTAACATGCCAGAGGCTGTTCACCTTGGAGACCTGCTGCAGATATGGGTACAGGGCCAGCTTGCTAATCTAGTCTCTTTTTCGCGCTAATTCGTACGGCACTACTTTGGTTGGCGGACGGACATGTGACCAACATATCACTATTTTCGGTGTCAGATCACATGCCTTGGAACAAACCAAAACAAATCCTCTTACCATGTCACAAAAATCATGAAAAAGCCTTAGAAAAGTCTCACCCGACAATAAGCTGCAGGGTTCAAAGCTTGTGCAAAAAGTAGCGGCTTATAGTCCGGAATTTACAGTAGTCATTCTGTCCACTTAGCTACTAACCGCAGTACTGCAAAATGGGGTAGCTGTAGCTCTAGAGGTACAGCATGTCATCTACTAATTGGAAGGTTGGCGGTTCAATTCCTGGCTGTCCAGTCTGCATGCCAGATAGTAACCCCAAGTTTATCTCCAATGCATCCATTGGAGTATGAATGCGTGGCTGAATTCTAGTTAGAAAGCATTTCTATATAGATAAAGTGCTTGTGTCGTTGTATGAAGTCTGTCTATGTAGCAGGAGCTAAGCTGAATGACCAACAGCATCAAAAATACCATTAACAGACTAGTTATTTCATATATTTTTGGCACTACGTGCACATGACGGTCTGCAAAGCTCTGCATAGGACTCCATTGTTCTGCTGGACCACAGTAAAACTTGTGATGATGGAATTGATAATTTCTATCAATTAAATATTTCCTTTAAAAATATTCAACATGTACACCAAATTTCCTATATAATGCTAGCCACAGGGGCTTTAATATGTTTGAAGTGATGTTCAAAAGAACCACCCGTTTCAAGTCCAATAAAATGCTTGAAAATGCTGGTTTGGTTTTTGCAGTTTTACTGTTTTCAGTCTTTTTTCCTGTCAAACTTCAATGCCAAAAAATGCCAGAGAACCATGTTTGATAACAGATGCCATTTAAAACCTGCACTAGTTCACACAATATTGGGAATATATGCTATGTCAATTAACTTGAAAATTCTTTACAACAGCTTAATAATAATATTTGTTCCACATTTAATGCTGATTACATAATTGTTTTGAGGTCTATGAAATTCACTTGACTGGTGGCTCTTTTTTTTTTTATCAGTGGTATCACTGTTTTGTCACTATGCTTTCAAAGATCTATAGCCATCTAGCTGCTTTGTGTGGCTGTGTTGTGCTAAATGCTAATGCTAACACACTAATGTTAAAAAGTGGACAAAAGACTGCCTTAGTGCAAGAAGGACATATGTTCTATGTGACCAGTAGAAAAACGCCACACTCACAGTGAAATAGGCTACACAAGATTTATCTTTTATTTCAAAGCCTACTGGTGAATTCTGACCTGAAGTCCAGAGCCCAAGGATACCACAGAGTTGTATCCACAACCTGTTTTCATACAACAAAAGGTGGTCGGTCACTCAGCGGTACAAGATGTCAGTCACATATCTTAATAATTATAATCTTGCATCTTCCTAAGAGAGTTTTCAGCTACCTTAATAGGCCCTGTGTTAGTGGAACACGAGTTTCCATACCAGATCCTGGGAATGAAACTCTCTTGTGCTCGGTGTCCTCTGTGATTTCAGCAGCAAACTAGGTTACAAACTATTTTGCCCAAACTATGTAACCCCCCCCCCGCTTCCTTTACAGTGAAGGGCCCCAAACCCACACGAATTCTCTACTTCCAGTACTCTACTCCAAATAGCTAGCAGCTATTGATTTGACTAATTTTAGTATATTAATTGATCATGCTAACATTTAATTAATGCTTAATTATTGTAGCTGTAGTATTGCGGCTCAGGCTGTTAGGAATCTCACTTGTAGATACTAATTTGTCAGCACCAATTATAATACATGACTTTTCTCACACTAACTCTGTGAAATGTGTTGTCAGCAGTATAAAATCCTCCACGCCCTAAAACTACCTCTTTTGCATTTAACATAAACCATCTGTTTGTTAGAAGAACGAAATCCTTCACCGTTAGTGAGGGACTTGCAGTGACTAATGTAAACCTAGCATGAAATCCTAATTACTTTATACAAGTAATAGTCGAGCAAGACTTGTGAAACTGTTGTTGGTGTTGTTTAACTGCTCATGGAAAGGCTTTTCATATCTGCATTGTAAACCTGTGGCTAATGTTGGATATTTAGTTCTTTCTTCATAGCCAACTGTTGCACACCTTTGTCCTTGCTGAGGGTAAAGGTCATGTCCACAGCTGACCCAGGTGCTTTGAAATGACAGAGAACCAGGTGGGATGTTTGTCAGCAGCCTCTCATTTTTCTCCTGGATTTTACGATCAATACCAGCCTGTGTTTGGGAACACCTGGTGTCTTAGGCTGCTGGTTGTAATTGTCTGAGCCTGTGTTTAACCCTCGCTAGGCCTCACCTTTTGTTTTTTATGTCATCTTTGTTTTTTTCCAGGTGTGTGATTCAGACACAGTTTTAGACCCAGCGTGTACCATAGAAATGCTCAAGATCCTTGAGGAAGATCCAATGGTGGGAGGGGTTGGTGGAGACGTACAGGTAAGTCAACTTGAATTTCCTCTCTTATTATTGATTAAACTCCTAAATATCAGAGTTACAGAATATGGAAGTTTTTGTTATTTTTTAAAAACCTTTTATGGCTCAAAATGGCTTTTATCTTCTTTATTGTGCTGGGTCTGTGAGTATGCAATTCATTTTTGCATCAAAGTACAGGGCAAACTTCAGCATGCTGATATGCTCGCTTATACCCGAACCACCTCAACTGGCTCCTGTCAATGTGGAGTAGTGGCTTCTTAGCGATGGGTTTTGGACTCCGCCAGGGCTGCCCTTTGTCACCGATTGTTACTTTGTCTTCTAGTACACTTTGAATTATCACAACAATTGGAAATGCCATAGACAACTTTAAATCCTTCTCAGTTATACAGTTACCATTTTACATTGAACACATGTAAAAATAGGAGATATTATGATTTGGCAAGCAGCCCTACAACTAACTGCTGGGTGGCTTTTCACTACAAGACAAGGCCTTGTGAAATCATTCTAAGACAGATAATCCATTTGCTTTGTCTTTGACATGGCTATTGACAACCGTGGCTGTCATTCGCAAAGAAAGGTTCTGGGCACTTCAACCAAAAACTAAAATTATAGCTAGCCTAGCAAGTGCCACATGCCAGTCCTATCCAGACTGCATTTATAACAACATTTGTATCTTGGGCAGGTGTTTTGCCTTGTTGTCAGAAGACCATGGTCATATTATGAAGCTTAAAGGCTCTACGTGAAATGCAAAAATCAGTCAATCAATCAATAAACAAAACGCAAGAGTGGCTGGAATAGACTTACCAGTAGCTGGGGGACATAACGAAAGGAGATAAAAAGAAAAGCACTACACATCAGCTTCACATCCAAAAGTGCTGTACAATAAAGAAAATGCCAAAGGGGGAACCCACACTATACTAGGTCATCGTTCTGTAGCCGATTCCAGCAACTAAGAGGATTGAACAAGATAATTAGTATTTACAAAAGCTGAACTTGACAGCTATGGACACTCAGCCCAAAAACCAAGTGCTCAGTCAGGCCTCAAACATAAGGACACTGTATAATACCAGAACCACCCACAATATCCATTGCTCAACAATCTCTCCGTAAAGGGAATGGCATGACTGCACTTCCTATGGCAGCCCATAGGCCAACTCTGAAAAAAAAAGTCCCACACTAGCTGCCGCTCAAATCAGGCAACTTTACAAATAGACAGTTCAATGAGCTATGTTTAGAAGCAAAACACTGTAGGCAGAATAATCTAGGGAAGCCCTCGCAGACAAAACTGGTTACGCAACCGTCACAGGCAAGACCGCAGATCTGAGAACAGGCCACGGCAAGTGTGTGGTACTGCAGGCTATATATCCATATATAGTATGGCTGGAATGTCAGAAGGCGTCAGCACTGACCGGTGCTGGAAACAGAACCCTAAAAATAAAAATCACATTAGTGTATTTTTCCACTAATAAGCATACTGTCTCCAAAGCTACTCACCAGAGTGAAAGGACACTGTGTCACAAATTAGTTGTATTGATGCTCCACAATGGCTAGAAATTAATAGCTGGTCACACTATAAACAAAAGTGTGGGTAAGCTATCATAACATTAATTATTTAAACCGACAGAATCAAGGGAACAGACATGCAGGCTGACTATAGCAGTTGTAAAACCCAAACCCTGTGGGTTAACCTCGTGTATCGCTGACAGCCAAAATCATGCTTCAGAAGGTAAAGGAGTACTGAGAGGAGAATCCCAGAGGAATTTATGCTAAGGGAGACACCCCACAGTGAAATTGCAGTTGTGCCTACTCTCAGAAAAACAAGAGGAGAAACAGACCAGTGAGCATAACCAGCCCAGATACAGCTACTGCCTTGAATAACTGAAAGTTTTACATTAATTAATGTAAATGCTCTTGAGTTAGATACCAAAATGAGCAATCAATTCTCCATCAGAAACAATTAAAGTGTGCTAACCATACATAATTTTTCACACATGAAATGTAAAATCCACACAGAAAAAACTACAATGCAAAAATCTACGAGACTTCATTTGAACCATCATCTAGGTTCTGAAAATGTGTCTATTTAGCATGTGGCTTAAATAAAATGCACCCCTACCCCTAACTTTAGATGGGTCTTGGGAATATAATATTACATTACAATACTACATATGTGGGACAAAAAAGAGGTGAAGGCTCCTTGGACAGTTTCAAGACAATATTAGACCTGAAAAGACAAGGATAAGGAAAAGTTGATGGAAAAGTCTTAGTTTTCAGTAACTGTTAAAATACAATGAAACCTGACCATCATTTTCCTTTCTTTCATTCTTTAATATATTTTTATGCACTTTCCTATCTTCCAGATACTCAACAAGTATGACTCATGGATCTCCTTCTTAAGCAGTGTTCGCTACTGGATGGCCTTCAACATTGAGCGTGCGTGCCAGTCCTACTTTGGCTGCGTCCAGTGTATCAGTGGCCCTCTAGGGATGTACAGGAACTCCTTGCTACAGCACTTCTTGGAGCCATGGTACCACCAGACCTTTTTAGGCTCCAAGTGCAGCTTCGGAGATGACCGCCACCTCACCAATCGGGTGCTTAGCTTTGGGTACAAGACAAAATTCACAGCTCGATCACAGTGTCAGACTGAGACACCAACCCAGTATCTGCGTTGGCTCAACCAGCAGACTCGATGGAGCAAGTCTTACTTTCGTGAATGGCTCTACAATGCCTTGTGGTTCCATAAACACAGCCTCTGGATGACTTATGAATCCATGGTCACTGGCTTCTTCCCTTTCTTCTTGGTTGCCACCGTCATCCATCTCTTCTATCGTGGACGGCTGTGGAATATCCTGCTCTTCTTATTGACAGTCCAGTTGGTTGGGATGGTGAAGGCGACCTACGCCTGTTTTTTGCGTGGCAGTCTGGTCATGATCTTCATGTCACTCTACTCACTTCTCTACATGTCCAGCCTACTTCCTGCCAAAATATTTGCCTTGCTCACCATAAACAAGGCTGGATGGGGCACATCAGGCCGCAGGAAGATTGTGGTCAACTTCATTGGAGCTGTGCCAGTTACAGTTTGGGCTATGGTGCTACTTGGAGGTGTGGCATATACAGTTTACTGTGAAACACAGGAGCCATTCAGTGAGACTGAGAAAGCCTTATTGATAGCAGGGACGATACTCTATGCCTGCTACTGGCTTATTCTTGTGGTACTGTACTTGGCAATTGTAGCCAAACGGTGTAATAAGAGGGAAGAACAGTATCATCTGCCATATGAAGAGGCCTAAACTGGAAATATTGCTTGTCTGAGTTTCACTGCAGTATGATTCTAGTAAGGTCTCTACTCACCTTGCTGGAACAATAAACACTGCACAAGGACACACATCTTCATCGCTGGTGCTACAAAACTGTGAATCTTACATTTGAGAAGCATGAATCTAGTTGTGGGGACTTATAGATCCATACAATTCTTCCATTTATCCCATGTTTTATGGTGCTTCACAGTGAAAAACTTAACTAAGCAGAATAGGTCATAATGTTATAAAATATCCATAAACTTGCTATGAAGAACATCAGGTAATTAATGGGTACAGGTTACTTTTTGTGACAAAAAGTATCATACAATGTTTTAAATTTAAAAAACAAACAAACATGTGAAACATTTATATTTAAGATGTTTGCTTAGATTAGTCAGAGCACCTGCTTTGGAAAAGAGAAGGGAGGCTCAGTAGGTGTAGAGTTCATCTGAAAGTGTTTAGACAGAGACGAAGCAAATTTTTGAAAATATGAAACTGCCAACAAATTCAACTGAAGATGTGTTTAACATGGAAGAGAGGAAGAGATGAATTTGTACTGGTCAGTCAGCATGAATGTAAAAATATAGAGAAGTAGGAAGTAGGAAGAGAGTCTTTAAGAAATAAACAGAAAATAGACTAGCCTGCGAGTTACACACAAAATACATCCATACTCCGTAACGTCCTAAGATCTGTACAGTTGGTGCATGAAAAAAAATTACATAAATATTCAGCATCTCAATTTGCATACTTCCATTAGTATTTATACTTTAATAGTATATACATTATACTATGTATCTACTAGTGTAGTGTGTGAATTTCAGTAAAGTAACATTGTCTCAAATTGTCTGTGTAGGTTCTCAGTCATCCAGGTCATGATAGTCTAAGGAGCTTGGAAAGAAAGCACCTGGACTTCTTTAAGTTTCTTTAAGTCTTTTCACCGCTCGTCCGAGAAGCTTCTTCAGCTCTACTGGTCATTCACAGTGGACATAGATGATGAAAGAGTCCATCTATGGTTATTCACAGTCCACCTGTGAATAACCATCTTTGAACAGAGGGGATGTCTTATGACACCGTCTGCCACTTAGTATGCAGTTTTGAGTTCCCAGGCGCCTCAACCTCCACTGAGCTCTTCCATCAGGTGATCTCAATTGATCACAAAATAGGGTAAGGCCTCACAATGGTTTCAACCGAAACCTCTGCTGATAATGACTTTTTTTGACTCCTTGGGGCATTTGGTGAGGCATGAGATCAAGTTAGTTTTAGAACTGAAGAAGTTTCTCAGATAAGATGTTAAACGTCTTCAAGTAATAAAGAAGTCCAGTTGCTTTCTTTCCAAGTAATTTAGATCATTGTCTCAAATTACAAACAATAAGTTGTGAAGGTAACAAAAATAATGTTTGCAAGGTGTTACCATGATTGTGCACCAACTGCCACCTTTTGTAATAATTTGAAACATGCTGATCCTAAGATGACACATACTGCTAAATTCATCACCAAACACCACCGTAACCTGTTGTGTTAGCGCTTGAAAAAGATCTGCTGTGTTGATTAGCATTGCCACACAGCCATGTGTGTTGATAAAGCATCCTTCCACTAAAGATGCTTTTTCACACCAGTTCGTTTAACCGTCTCTTTCAGTTATGTGGTGTCGATTAAAAACGTATGGTTACCTCGTAGCTTTGACCAGTACTTGTAGGGCTCTTGAGATTTGGCAGGTGGGTGAACCACAAGATTTAGTTCATCAGTGCAGGCAGAAATGATTCTCAAATTAATGTGTGCTTTGAACTTGAGTCACAGCAAGAAGCGATTGGGGCAAATGAGGAATTGCAAGAAACATTGCCAATATAGCTTCAAACAGTCATGAAAGCTGTTACATAATTAAAACTGTTATACTGTTATTAGGCCAGCTAGCTTATCTCCCAACATGAAGATTTTAAATGTATTTAGTTAAGATATATACATACAGTAGTGTGAAAAAGTGTTTGCCTGCTCCAGATTTCCTATTTTTTGTATGTTTGTCACACTTAAATGTTTCAGATCATCAAACAAATTGAAATTTTAGACAAACATGACACATGTAAGCACAAAATGCAGTTTCTAAATTCAGCCATTCACACGTGGACTGGCTGGTGTGATTTCGATCATTGTCCTGCTGCAGAATCCAAGTGCGCTTCAGCTTGAGGTCATGAACAGATGGTCAGACAATGTATGATGTTCCTTTTCTGAAATGCCGAGTATTTTCCCAAAAGTCTTGAGGATCATCAAGAGGTTTTATGGTAAAACTGAGATGAGCCTTCATGTTCCTTTTGCTCAGCGGTAGTTTTAGTTAGCAAGTTGGCAAATTGACTAAAGCAATAAGCCTGCAGATTTTGCACTGCCGCAAAATCCCACTACAGGGTGGCGCTACAATTCTGAAATTCCTGGCCTGGGGATAACCCTAAAAATGGGCGGTTTTCCAGTAATGTGTAGGCAGGCCAATATAAACAACTGTTTTAAACATTGTTGTGATAACATTTTGAAACAACTCATTTTGCAGCAGCTAAGAGGAGAAAAAATCCACATTAATACCTTTAATGATTCAAAGAATGTGGTCCAGGTGTAACAGTCATTTGTTCTACTGGGGTATTAAAGTCTTCTTGTCAAAATCTAAAAACAGCGACCTTCTTATCAGACAACATTATTTTATCTCCACCGTATTCAAGTTTAGTGATGTTTGGAAGTTATAGTTATATAGTCATTTTAGACAGTACTATGAACCTACCTTCAGCATACATGCTAAAGTGTGTACTGCAAAAAACAGACCTGAAATCTATTTCTATAGTGACAGTGATTGCATTTGGAAGTATACAGGATGTGGACGTTTTCTAGACCTTATGTGTTCTCATGAATCACGAACAACTATATCACTATGATTGACCAGAAAAGAGAATCCAAACATCTCTGAACATACGGCTGAGCAATATCAGTGTTATAATAGTCATTTTACAGTTCTCTGTGTGTTGTAGTTTAATTCAGATGTCTTTTTTATATAATGAAAAGTTGCCATATTATATCTATGTGTTCCTCTGCTGGATACATTTCTCTTAATGTGGGTCATTTACACCTTTTACACTAGATTTTTTTTTTTTGTTCACACTGTCAAAAAGACGAAAGACCAAAGTATTTTCTAGGGTATGTTCCAAAAGCCTTAACTTTATGTTATGCGTGAGAAACATCTGTATAATGGACACTTTCACTTTATAATATTTAAGTTAAATTCATATTGCTTTATTTTGAGATAGCTGTAAAAGTTTCAACTTGAAAGGTCAAAAGGACACATAAGATTTAAAGGAACTTGTGTTCGGAGGCTAACTCTGACATTTTGCAGCTCTTGTTTCTTGATCTTCTGCTGTTTCCATCTCTGGGCATCAACAGGATGCAGAAAGTCATTAAAACGCTTTCTATTTAGGACACAAAAATCCTATTCATATCGTACAGAAAATGTCTGATTTAAATGACTACATGGATTTTCCCCCTGTTTAAAATCATTTTTCTGTCTGTTTTTTCACTGTATTGTTTTTTCACTTGAAAAGATAAAATTCATTTTTAATAATTAATTCTATTAGAGCATGTTTTTTTTTTTTGAAAGTGAGGGGTGGTGTTAACAGTATATAATAATAAACCTCTAGGATGCTACGCTGTAGTAACACAAGAATTTAATGAGAATCTTGGCGGGAGTGAACGGGGTGGCGTGCCACTGGTTACAAAGCTTTCTCTGCCAATTGATCTGTAGACAACTTTAAAAGTAATTAAAAAGAAAATACACCCCAGTTATACTTCCACTAACTTCAGCGCTCTGGACAATAAAACCAAGAATGATGCTGACACACTCCAAAGCAGTCCATCCTCTAAGACAGGGGTCACCAACATGGTGCCCGCGGGCACCAGGTAGCCCGCAAGGACCACATGAGTAGCCCGTGGGCCTGTTCTAAAAATAGCTCACTATAACAACTTACCAGTAAGCTGCATTTATTCTTATTTTTTGTTGCTATTTTTTTTTAAAATCACAATTGCATTGGTGTCAATTTGTTAGAGATAATATATAAAAAATGTTTATTATTAAATATTAGATCAGCGCTAGCTGGTCTCCATGGAAACAGTTGCCATAATCAGTGTCTTTTACATAGATGAATATCATTATTTATTAATGATAACATATAATTAAAGTTAAATTGAGGAAATTTGTTATTTAAGAAGTGTGTGTCAAACTGATAGCCCTTCACATTAATCAGTACCCAAGAAGTAGCTCTCACTTTCAAAAAGGTTGGTGACCCCTGCTCTAAGAGAACCGCCTGAGCGTTTGTTAATATTGTTAAGTCACTTTGGAATCATTCTTTATTGTCTTCACTTTTCAGTCTTTTTTTGTGTCTTTTCTCATCTTTTTCTGCAATCAGCAATATGTTTACCTTCCATGCTGCTATTTGGTACATTAACATACACTACAGACACATAAAAAGCCAGCAAAACACACATAAAACAAAGAAAACCAGAGACAGGCAGACAAACGTCTGTCTCGTTTTGTTGCCCAAAGATAGCTTGGAGCAGCCAGGGTTAGAACCACCAACCTCTTAGTACATGACCTGCTCTACTACAGCCTTCACAACTGAGAAAACTAAAAGTGGAATTGAATTAAAGAATTGATATGAAGACACAATTTCTGGTGCAAATACTGTATTTGGAGAAGTCAATCTGCAAAATAAATAAATCTGCAAAATCCCTTGCTCACCAGTTAAGGCATAAAGAAAACCAATCATTCTCTTAAAGACTGGGAACGTTATTCATGATCCGTGACAAATAAATAAATCTCTTTAAGATGTTTATGATGCTTTATATTCACAGATTAATGTGTTTAATACTGCCTGTAAATAATTTTTTAACAATATAAATGTTCCAAAACTGTGACTCTGGATTTAGCTCTTTAATGTCATGACGCCTTAGAACATCTTCTAACTAATTAAGCCCCAGATCAGATGGTCGCTATATAATTAGCAAAGCTAAAACTGGTATTAAATGATATACGTGATAACAAGACTCAGTTTCTGGTGAGAAGGCTGTGGTTGAAGAGCTTTGAACATGGCAATGAATCAGGAAAATAATAAGGTAAATTAAAAAAAAGAATACTAATTTGAGCTCTTTAATTCTCTGGATTCATCTTTTCGTATCTTCATGAAATTCAATTTATTCTATGAAGCCCAACAGTATCTCCCAAATAATAAAGTCCTAGGACCTATGGTTTTCCAGAGGAGTTTGTAAAAACGTTTTGGCTATGCTAGCACCCTTTTTTTTTTTTTGCAGAATGGTGACTCAAATCTCTAAACACTGCCAACTTTAGCCTGCTTCTTAAACCAGGCATCTCCCATCCTGCAACTGCTGAATGTCACTCATAATTTGCAAAGTATGTGCCAGAACGTTGGAAAAAAAATCACGCCATAATAATCCTGAACAAAAAGGTTTTATCAAAGTAAAACTCAGCCAATAAAACACATAGACTAATAAATTAGACTAGTCCTAGACTACTGTTCCATTAACAAATGACTTTCTCTGCGTCTATTTAGACGGATCAAAACATTATACAGCTCTCCAAAATGCATGCAATCAGCTGATCTTTTGATCTGATCTAAATGGTAACACAATGTTTAAATATCAATGGCTCCAAATTGTTATCAAAAATTGTTAGCATTTTTGAAAATGGGTGATTTAGTTTCCTTCCTATCTGCAAAATAGGATTGAGATCTATCCATCAACCCAGATCAAAACATGTGGACACAAATATGTTTAAACACCTTCAAAATGACTAAAAGCCTCAAGTGAGGAAAAGGGGTAGTGGTGTTTTCCTACACCTCTATTTCCTGAAACTTTCCAGGAGCATCCATTCACCCACATATCAGAGAATAGGTTGATGGTGATGGATGTGTGTTCATGTGCATTTATCTTTGTGTTTGCATGTGTGAGTGTAGTCACACACATGCATGTAGACCTGTGGGACATGATCATGGAGGGAGGGGATACTCCAGCAGAACAGCATGAGAGACTTGTGGAGTGGAATTAAGACAATCACTGGATTCCTGCCATCCAACAGCAGAAGAGCTGAGGGTGGTGAGAACAGAGCTAGTCTTTAACAGATTCGACACTGCAGTTAATGCTCAGCCCCCTACCGACTTACCTGTAGTCAGCCTGCAATCCAAAGCCATGCCACTATGGCCCCTAGGCTTTGACCACAGGGCTGTGGTCAAAGCCTTGTCCCCTGGCAAGGATCCTCATCAGCTGTTCAACCTCTCCCTGACTCATGCCAGTGTTCCCACCTGTCTGAAGGCCTCCACCATCATTACCTGCGATTCATTTCAAGCTATTTATATTTTCCAGTTTCTTTCATCCTGTCTTTCTCCCATCACCTCCAACTGACTGGGAGATGGCTACCCCTCCTTAAAATTGGTTCTGCCAGAAGTATCTTCGTGTTAAAATTGAGTTTTTCCTTCACACTGTCACCAAATGCTCCAAGAGGGTTGTTTCTTGGGCTTTCTCTCTATTGTTGTAGGGTTGTTGCAGTGATTTGGTGCTACATAAATAAAATTGAACTGAATTGAATATTCAGATCAAACAAAAATACAATAGACAATTACAGTATTACATAATGAATTTATTCACGTACATATTCTTAAACTGCCCAAAAACATTTATTTTAAACTGTATTTGGGTCAAACATCACATTTATTCAGTTTTAACATCATTCGATTTTATCATCTACACTTGAATTTGTTATATTACAAATGTTGTATCAATCCAAAAACAGTAAAGAAACAGAAGGGATGAGAGGATAGCTCAGTGACTTCCAGTCTGCATGTATCCTTGGGGACGATACTGAACCCAAATCCTCTGCATCTGTGAGAGCGTGTGTGTGTGTGTGTGTTTAAAAAAAGAAGAAAAAAGTACTGGATAACTGGGTGAACGTGTGCTCAACTTGAACACAAAGATGCCAATTCCAGGTACCAGTCCAATCACAACATCATCATGTACCTGCAAACATATTGTTTCTGTTTAATTAAAAACACTTCACCAAAGGATGGGAACAATGATTCAATGATTCAATTACATCTGACGCAAACAGGCTACTATGTGATGCTAGAACAACTTCAGTGTGCACGGGCAGATTCCCCAAATAGCCCAAATGTAGTTACTCAGAACAAATGTGTATTGATTTGCAGTGCCCTTTCCCTCCAGAGTGGAAAAGTGAACTCAGGCCACAAAATAATTAGCATCATCTGTTTTATACCTCGATGAATCTATTTTAATATGACCAAAAATAAAAGTAAAACAGAAAGTGAGAATAAGTCCAATTTCTGGTTCAAAGTAAAAACTTGTCTGCACCAGTATTTCTTTAGAATACATATTCATGACTGCACATGAAAACTTCTGTTACAAGCATCTCTTCCACTTATCCTTATCAGGGTCACAGGGGCTAATCCTATCCCAGCTACCATAGGGGCAGCAGGTGGGGTACACCCAGGACCGGAAATACGGACAAGACCCCACTAACTGCATTGGCTTCATCCTGTGGGAAGAAGAGAAAACCACCTTGCTGTGAGGCACCACATCACATCAGTTATTATGTATAAAATAATGTAATTTTTCCCTTCAGACATGCTTCACCTGTCCATCAGTCCACCCTGCCTGTACAGTCTTTCCTATGATTAAAAGGAAATGAGAATTTTCATTTGCAGATTTTCTTTAAATCTTTACATTTGGATAGAAAACCAGGTAGTGACACAAACCCATTGATGTCTTATTGTGGTTTCCAAAAACTGCCTTCAACAACATGCAGATCAGAAACTCTCGCAGTACAAATGCTTCTTAGAATAAGACAAGTCAGACAGCGACTCTTTCCCGGCAATGAAATGCAGTCCTGCTACACCTTCTTGGGTACATTAGTGATGATCGGTTTGGGGCGGGTCTTAAAAATCAGTTTTGATTTAATGAGTGCGGACACAGAATAAGATGTGGAGGCAGAGCCTTGTTGGTCTGTTTCCATTGCTTCCTGTGTTATGTCATCATTGTCACTGTTGTGACTGCCCTGTGAATGGCCCAAGTGCTTGGTGAGAACAGCAAAGGGTTTCTCCAGTTTGACCTGCTTCCCGTAGATAATGTGATGTCCTACAATCAGCACTGGCACCCCCTGGTGGATGGGAAACAAAATACTAATAGAGCGGCAAATAATACATTTTAAATCAAATTTTAAAGAAAAAGCAGGGGAGGGGAAAATGATTATTGTTTTTTGATGTCATCGTTTTTTCGATTCTGGCTTGCATTTTCCAATTTTTTGTGGTTTTCTTTTTCTTTGATATGCCTTACACTTGAAAAGGCAACATACTTGATTTACCTGGTATCAAAGTTTTTCCCTCCGTCTGGGGTTACCTAACCTGGCCACTGAATACGTTTCTAAATCCTGGTTTGCCTCCAAATTCCTAGAGTTCATTCCAAATGAGGCGACAGAGCTTTTAGTGACAGTCTGTATTTCATACCAGTACTGTCCCATTTCATAAAGAAACTTGCTTTATTACTACCTAAGGTACTTGCTTCTGTGTGAGATTGTGCTATTCTCATATAAACTTAATTGATTTATGAACACTGCTATTATTTTTATTCTCCATCTACGATACTAATTGGGGAAATCATGCTGGATTTTAGTAAATACATAAATGATCTTTTTGGGGGGCTATATTGTGTTTATAAAGCATGTCGTGTACCTCGTTGGTATACAGTAGATCTCCCATCACATTTCCTGCCAGACCAGAGTTGTGTCTAGACACCATCTCCCCCTGTAATTCCACCACCAGCCATTCGGGGGGACTGCTGCCATCCGGGCTGCCTCTGCAGGAGCAGATGCACATCAACAACGAATAAAGCAGTCATACTTAGCCTGCATACTTTGGTTGATAAAAGAGCACATGTTATGCATTTTATTTTTAATTAACAAAAAAAACATTCGATTAAAAGTTATCTTTCAAGGACAATACAACATCCTTTCAAAGTTGTGTTTAATAATGGCAATGCTGATTTGGGTGGACAATTAAGCAAAACTTTCTGTTAAACTCTTGCCACCTTGTGGTGAAACATTGCAAGGCATTTTACAGTAAAATTGTTTTGAATAATAAAAAAGTACTCTTAAAAACTTTATTGTAAAAAAAAAAAATCCCAAACATTTTTAACACACACGCACGTACACATACATATATACACATACACACTGCTAATGGGCGATACTGACACCACTCAAATGTACGAAATACATTCAAAACTTAAACAGTGACTTCCCTCACTCTCCTACAAACTTATTTAGCTAAAACAAATAGTTTGTTTCTGCATGTATAATATGATATTAATTTCCAAAAATTTGTTACAATGAAAAAAAAAACAAAAAACATCTCATCCTCTCATAAACGTACCTGTCCAAGCCTACACAGGGGTGTCTAACATTTCTCTCCCTCTCTGTCAGCATCATGGCAAAGCCACAGGAGGATTTACTGGAGCCTGAATACCCAGGTCCTGGGTTTTTAACAATGATCCTTTTCTTAGTTTTAACAAACACTGAGCAGGTCTTTGTAAGAAGTGTTGCTGGACCATAAATCCCGCTTTAATCCTAAAGTATACATTCTACTGTCCTCTTAAAATGTAGCTAATGACACTATAGTTGTTCCGATCATTAGCATGAACCTGCCTTGAGTATTTCCTCCATAAATATATATTTAGCACTAAGTAATGGAAAGAAAGTTCTCTCTTCATTCTTACCTGATTATTATTTGAACCATCCTCCCGTCAATAACGATTAGCAATAACACGAATTAATTTGCTACCGATGCAGCGTTTCAGCTGCACTCACAAACCAGCACTCTTCACTCGGTTCGTATTCCGACGGTATTTCCCGCCCACTGTGAGCGTTTCTTCTTCTTCTTCGTTGTCGTACTGTCGGCGTGATGACGTATTTCCATGAATCCACTATCCACTACCGGTTCAAAGGGTAACAACGTGGGTTCTGGCGTGTCTCGGCTGGTGTTCAAGATAATTTGGCGATAGCGAAGAAGCACAGTGAGTTACTTTTGTTTGATATTAGTAAGTAATGCAACTGAATTACACGACGTGTTTGTAATGAGCTGTAAGGTGTTAGACTTTGCTAACGGATAGGTTGCCGCAGTTCATGCTTCTTATATTAGCACACAGCGCGAACACTTATTTTTTTTACCTACGTGTATGACTTTTATGATATTTGGTTGATAAATTTATTCAGTGCAGCGAGTGAGAGATTTTAAGCTCGTTTACCCATTATGTACCTCAGGTGGCAGACCGGTGTTACAGTCTGCCACCTGTATTGTAAACAACTCCACATAGCAAGATCCTGATGATACTTATCCTGAACCTAACTCAAAAGAAAGTAACTACAGTAGAACTTCAACACTGTCAAAGACGCCTAGTTCAAGTTAGTGAGACAAACGGGATACTACAACAACCCTTGAAAGAACAACATGCTAATGCACTCCTAGCACATGACTACTGCAGAGGAGAAAGCACGAGACAAACGTCAGAGTAATTAAAACATGCTAACATTGCCTACGAAACCACCAGTGCCTCAAAAGAAACAAAAAGGGGATGAAGCCACTACTGCTGGAGCCCAAGCTGATAACCAGTACTGCAATTCTAGCTGCTATTGGCATTCTATAAGATGGGGGACTTAAAACGGGAATTAAAAACACACCAGCAGTAGCCAGCTTTGCAAAGAAGTTGAATTTAACACTGCCAAAACTAAAGAATACAAAGGGAGAGAACGAACTTAATGAGAAATACACACAGCTGGAAAACAAAACGTGAAATTAATAGGGCAAAAGAAGATGAAGAAATGGGGATGGCATTCTCTGGATCATACTTAGACTTTCTCTTCCTCCAATCCAAAATGCCAAAGAGCTCAATTTTGGCTTCATCGGACCACAGCACTCTCCCTCAAGCCTTCGAATCATTTATATGTTCACTGGCAAACTTGAAATTATGGCTTCTTGAGCAGGGGTACACTCCACTTTTTCAATCCACTATGGCATAGTGTATTACTAATAACAAGCTCATGTGTAGTTCAGGGCTCATCTACCACGTTTCTCTAGATCATGCTCATCCCATGAGGCAATGTTTATGGTACTCCAGGATGATTGATGGTCATTTTATTTATGTATATATTTTTTTTAATTTTCATTTCATGAATAATTGTACCAGTTCTCACCTTCTCACCAAGCTACTATCTGATGGTCTTTGTAGCTCATCAGAGCACATCTGACATCCTTTGACAGCTGTTTAGTCTTACCCATGGTGATGGAAAGCTTCATACACATGAGTTAAGATGTACCACAGGGGGACATAGCCAGTCTGTGGGAGCCAGAATTCTGACTGGGCTTTAAGGCATCAAATAGTTATTTTACTTAATCATGTACAAATAATTTTCTCATTTGTATGTAATCTGTTTTTTGTTTTTCTGAATTTTTGGATAATATTTTTGTATCTCCATCACTGTAAAAAGACGGCTCATTTCTTTGTCTTTTATGAACTGGAGATGTCAACTTTATCATTTTATTTGTGTGATACAGGATCTTAATCTTGTCAAACTGTGTGATATGCTGGCAGGCAGAGCTGACTACTTGTTGAAAGTGACAAATGGTTTTATATGATAAAACTGCATATTGTTAGAAACGTCTTTAAGCAAATTTGGATGCAAATTAAGGTTGTTTTATGATTATTGTTTTGCTTCTTTTGCCCAGCTGTCACTGAAATGAGACTACTTTTTTTCCCTAGTCAATAATGGGCGAGTTCAAAGTACACAGAGTCCGCTTCTTCGACTACATGCCAAGTGCTATCCGGACCATGGCGTTCAACAGTCAAACTGAGCGACTGGCTGTGGCCCGGGCTGATGGCGCTGTAGAAATCTTCAACTTCAATGACAATTTCTTCCAAGAAAAGGTAATGGCATAAGATTGATGAAATTACTGCAGTTTTTAAAATACTCTTAAGTATTCACTCACAAATCCAAATCATTGAACTCCAATCGCTTCTATGGCTCCAGGTATATAAAATCAAGCACCTAGGTATGCAGACCGCTTCTACAATGAATTGTGAAAGAATGGGCCAATTTCAAGAGCTCAGTGAATTACAGCGTGGTACTGTGATAAGATGCCCACTGTGCAACAAACCCAGTTGTGAAATTACCTCTCTACTAATTATTCCACAGTCAGCTATTAGCAGTACTGTAAACAGCAACTCGGCCACGAAATGGTACGCCATGTAAAATCACAGGGTGAGATGAGGCGCTGAGGTGCGTAGTCTGCAGAAGTTGCCAACTTTCTGCAGACTCATTGGTTACAGACCTCTAAACTTCATATGAACAATGCATAGAGAGCTTCATAGGATGGGTTTCCACAACCAAGCAACTGCATCCAAGACTTACATCACCAATCACAATGCAAAGTATCACATACGGGTGGTGTAAGCACGCCACCACTGGATTCTAGAGTAGTGGAAATGTGTTCTTTTGAGTGATGGCCCATTTCTCCATCTGGCAATCCAGTGGATGAGTCTGGGTTTGGAGGTTGCTTGGAGAAAAGTACTCCAAGCAAACTATAGAGTTTAGTGGAGGGGAGATTATGGTGTGGTGTTATTTTTCAGGAGTTGGACTTGGTCCCATAGTTCTAGTGAAAGAAACCCTCAACCTTTCAGCATACTAAGACATGTCGGGCAATTTCATGCTGCCAACTTTGTGGGAACAGTTTGGGCTTTTGTGTTGTCTGCAGACCAGATGTACCTTCAGGTACAAATAAAGAAACCTGAACCTAACCTCCACACTGGTTTCTGATTTTCTCAGGTGATCCCAGGACAGGATGGCAGAGCTACTGAGGCTCTGTGTTGGGTGGGCCAGCGACTGTTCAGTGCTGGTTTGAATGGAGAGATCGTAGAGTATCACCTGGAGAACCTGAGGCCCCAGTATACTGTAGATGCATATGGAGGACCAATCTGGACCATCAGTAGCAACAGCCAGGGAACACAGCTGGCAGTGAGTGTAGACCTTCTGGATGTTATTTTACAGTTCAGATATTTCCTGTGTTGGACTCGTCAGTAAGTCTCGTTCATACATTAATTTCAAGAAATGTTTTCTGGGTCAGGTTGGTTGTGAGGACGGGACTGTAAAGATATTTGCAATATTGGAGGAGAGGATTCAGTTTCAAAGAAACCTCAACAGACATAAAGGTAAGAGGACAAACTAGTTCACAGGTCTTTTCTTTAAAGAATGCAAACTTCTGTATTTAAAATGGCTACAAACAGTAGAACAGCTACTATTATTACAGCTTCTCATGTCTGAAGCATCTGTGTGTTGTATTGAAGAGAGATCAACTGAACTTAAAATGGTGTCTGGCCGTGCTTTTGCATAATACGAATTTGTACCACCAATGGTGCATCGATTTTTTTTTCTGACTCCCAACTTGTAGTCAGCACTCTGGAGAGACAGAGACAGCACCTATACTAATGTGAACATAAGGTATTTTGTGTTAATAACCACTGGATGACGAAACTGTATCTTAAACACATCTATGTTTGTGAACCTGCCTGATTCTGTTGTATCTGACCTCTTTAGGGCGCATCATATCTTTGTGCTGGCATCCATCGAGTGCACAGATTGTTGCTGGAATGACTGACATGATCACAGTCTTTGATGCAGAGACGGGTATTTTCTCTTTGAACTGCTCTGCACACTTAGCAAACCTTAAAATAGAAATGGAGCGTGTCTGTGTGTTCTTTACTGACATGATTCTGTTTGACTACAGGGCATGCTACACGCAGACTGTTGGTGGACAGGGCCATGGGAGCATCAAAGAATAAAGAAGTGGTTGTTTGGAGCGTTGGTTATCTGTCTGACCACACCATCATCAGTGGTGATTCTGCAGGAAAGGTCCAGATCTGGAACGGACTCACGGGAACTCTGGTCAGAACCCACCTGGTCACCAGGTGGGATGTTCTGGTTCTGTCTGTTTCAAAGGTGAGATGATACACAAACTCACTGCTGCAGCTAGCTATGGGTCCACACACGTGTAGAGTCACTGATTATAAATACGTCACAGGATGAGAGCAGCGTCATAGCTGGAACATCTGAGGGCACTGTCATCCAGTTCCAGTTCATCTCCTCAACTGTGGACCAGCATGATAAAGAGTGGGTCCGAACCAGGACCTTTAGAAACCACTCACATGATGTGAGTGCACTTGCTCACACAGACACCGCGGTGGTTTCTGGAGGTCAGTGTTAAATCTGCTTTTGGATGTTTCTATATGTATCAGTTATTTTTGATTCATACATGGTGATGTATACAGGCGATGATGAGTCCACGGTTCTGTCAGTGAAGATGTTTTCTAAGTATCCTTTTAATGTGCTCATTGACATGTTGACATGATGCTGGTATCGATAGATGAGCTCTGCAGGTGAAGCTGTAACTGAAAACTAGTTCTTGATCTACTAAAGGAGCCTTATTTAGCATTTCAGCTGCCTTATCACATTAAAGGTACAGTCAGTAATATTTTTAGGTCATTTAATAGGAAAAAAGGATATTCTACACAAATATACAGAGATTAATGTGTAATTAACTTTTCAAACAAAGTGATGCATTTACATAAATTTATGTGTTAAAAATACAAAACAAAATCACGTGACTATAGATCAGGTTTTTATGTAGTACACCAAAGGCACAGGGACAGAAGTCAGAGGTGTTTGCGTGCCATAGAGAGACATTTAAATGTGCACCTGCATGAAGTATGGGAGAATCTGAGAAGTGCTCCCCAATAAATGAGAAGGAAAGGGACAAAGCCGCTGGCATCTTAATAAAATATCGTCCTCTTGACCTCAAGCCTCATCTTCTGAACTGAAGTCAGGGTCTAACACACAAAAACCCGAGTTTCACTGTTTTCGTTTTTAGAAAACCGAATGCGGTTGACTGCAATCTACAGATATTTAATGGCGAACATTTCACACACAATAGCTTAAACAATGTAAACGCAGACTGTTGGCTATAAATTGCGAATGCTATCCAGTCATATGCAAAGTGTTAAGGCCAACGTGTGATCCACCTGCCACTTAGACACAAACCTAAACACAAAAGCAGTTAATTAAAGTCAAAGTAATGAGTGATGTCACAAACTAACCACCTCCTATTACCAGTTTGTATTAGCTTTTCGTATAAATGGATACATTTATATGAATACATAGCTGTACACTTTGTAATTTCAAGCTGAATTTCTATTATTCCTGCGGCCCATCTGCAGTATCTTTGGGGCCCACCAGGGGCCCCCGGCTCACACTGGCAATCACTGCTCTAGAGATGGATGTAGGAATGCAAGTGTTCAGCACTATGTGCTGATGCGTTGGCTAAGCTTTAACCTGCCACCTCCCCACGACAAAGTCTGTGATGTCAGATTGCCTGATGTTCAAATTGTGAGTAACTGTGCATTTACCTCTACAAAGAGCACATCATGAGGCAGCTACCCCATCTAAATAACACTGAGTATTTCCACTTGTCCAAAAGCATCTGACAGAGTATTTTCTGCTGTGTGCTACACATGGGAAAGGAAGGCCTTTAAAGTGTGGTATATAAAGGATGGGTAACTTCTGGGAAAAGGGAAGCCAAAGCCAAGTGCCTCAAACCTGTGCTCATTATAATGGCCAGTACAGGCAGCAACCCTGGTTGCACAAAGAAGTGGGCTTGTATAGAAGTCTCATTGAATGCAATGTCCTGTCCCTGCTAGTGGTCTCTTTGTTAGTGTCCAGGTGGATAATAGAGCTGGGTATAGAGAGGGTCTGTCTTTTTAAAGTCAAGTTGCTGTTGCTTACACAGCCTTTAGGTTTACATTCAAATTCACTCATGATGTCTGTAAAAGGTTAAGGTGACAAAAGGAAAACCCATTTGGTACTATATAAGTCAGTACATTACATCAAAGTGGCTACAAAAACAACCCAGGGATTTACAGTTTTGATGTGAAGTTGAAAAAGATGACGTTTTGATATTTTCCTTCAGGTATGGACACCCAGTTGGTGGTGCGCCCATTGCTGGATAAGGTGGAGAAGAACACTCAAGAGTCAGCACTGCGCAAAATAGCTTTCCCACATGTGAGTAGAAGAAAACCTCCAAGTCATTTGAGCTAAAGGGGCTATTTAAAATTGAACTAACATGTTATTCTATCTGTATTTGATGGATTAGCCTGTCCACAAATAATTCTCAAACACTTTAATAATGTTTCATTTACTAAAACCATCGTTGTCCATGTCAGTCCATCACTGTTACAATGTGCGGTGACGCCTTTTTGTCTTTTTTGTAGCGGAGCCTAGTTGGCTGTGCAAAGAAAGCTGGACTCCTTCTCTTCCAGTTCCCTGATCGCTTAGAGCTATGGAGACTTGGAGAAAGTGAAGGACATGGTGAGCAACAATTGCATAGAGAAGCATTTAACTATAAGAAAACTTGCAGAGCTCTTTGATTTAGGTCTGTGAAGGTTCTGTCATCCAGGTCATTGTAGTCTAAGGAGCTCGGAAAGAAGAGTGTCTGGACTTCTTTAAGTTTCCTTGAAGACATTTCACCTCTCACCCAGGAAGCTTCTTCAGTTCTAAGCAAAGCTTCTCGGATGAGAGGTGAAAGAATAGCTTTGCATGAATTAATCCAATAATCAGAATCCTTGAGTAAGTAGTAGTAATAATAGTAATAGTAATATTAGCAATTGGCCAGATTGGCTATTCAGTGTGGTCTCTTGATGATCCATGAGAGCGTCTCCTTCACAACCGGGTATGTGGCTCCGCAACAAAACAGCACAGTGGTGCCAGAGTCTGACAGAAAGCCGTACAGCAGGCATGCCATCGTCTCCATCGCTGTGATGTGTTCGTGTCACATACAAACGACGTCACAGGACTTTTGGTTGCGCTGCTGTAACATCCCCACATGCATTAGGTGGTACTCAATTGTAATAGATGGCAGAAACTGAGTTTAATCGAGTTGTGCCGAGCCGAGTAGGTACAGGTGGAAAAAAGTGTAATAATTCCATTATTTGTACACAGGAAAACCTGGTGACCGTCTACCTGTGAAGAGGAAACCAGAGAAGCTGATCGAGCTGAAGAGGAAGGTATGTGTTGATGTTTTCTGTGTATCTGAGGTTTTGTTCAGAGCAACATTTGGTCTGCAAAGCTCTAAAAAATGACGGCCCTCTTTCAAGCTGTGACAGCAAGGCTTTTCTGTTCATAGGAATGCCACATTTTTAGAAAGTACACAGGGAAAAACAATTCTCCACAATTGTGACATTTAGCACTTACTTATATTGTTACTTACTTTTTACAATTGGCCATCAGAGTTGTTCCCAGTTAATTTTCTCATTGGCAGCGGCAAGTTGGCTTCCTGAGGGTGGTGTGCCAGAGGAAAGCATGAAACTACCCTGTATAGTGGAACATAGAGTCCAGCAAAACATTCTTTGCTGCTTAGAATAGAAAAGCCTGTGTTTGTAACAAAAGCTAAGTGTCAAAGAATAAAATATAAATAGTAGACAGCAGGAATGAATGGCAAACAAGTGAAAAGTATATAAAAGTAAGAGAGAGGCGCACATTAGAGAACAGGTTACAGGTTGGTCTGACTAGAGTCCGTGTGTGGACTGAGTGTTGAGGGTTACTCAGACTGTGGCTCAGAGTGCTTGGGGGGTGGGGGGGTGTTTGTATAAAGTCCAAATGGCCTAGGGGAAGAAGCTGTTAGTGAGTCTGGGACCTGATTGACCTGAGGCGCCCACCAGAGGGCAGCAGGCCATGACAGGTGGTGGGCAGGGTGGAGGGGTCACCTGTGATGGCCCTGGTGTTCCTGAGACAGGAGCTGGCGATGCTCTACAGGGGTGGCAGAGGGCAGCCAATGATTTTAGGGACAATGTTAATGCTCGCTGCACAGCCTTCCTGTACTCACTAGTACTTAAATTTACTTTTAGTATAATTATTTTTTTTATAATGTGTAAAGAGACAATAAAACAGACTTGTGACCTTATTGTAATGTGACCACCTTTTAAGTATTTGTATTTAAATATAATTTCACTGTAATATCTAATAAAATACATTGAATTTAATGATGGGGAAATTATGCCCTTAATTGTAGTGTTAATTGTGTTTCCTTTCAGTGAGATTGAACAAGACACTTAACAATAACTCATGAAGAACTAGTTTTAGGCACTAGTCTGCTTGACGTATCCATGCTTTGTGTTGCTTCCTGCAGGGCGAGGATCACATCTGCTGTAGTGCTTTGTCTGCATGTGGAGGCTGGTTGGCATATTCCACCGTCTCCGTGGTTCGTCTCTACAGAATACAGTATAACAACAACATCAGCATTAACAAGGTGGGTGCCTTAGTGCTCAGCAGCAGGAGCATGCCTGTGACAATGCACTCGAATCACACAACTTCAAATCAAAGCAGGAGTTTTTGTTTTGTTTTTTAAAGTTTAGCGCTCATTTTGCACAGAACCTTTTATTTTGAAAGCTGAGTCAGTGCCGTTCCTGTATCTGACCTGTATTTTTTTTTTTTTTTTTTTAAGAAGTTTCATGTGTGCTGAAAGTAAAAGCTAAAGGTTTAAAGTAACTTCAGCAATGTATAAATACTGGGTGCGATGTCCCCCTTGTCAAGAACAGTGAGTGCAAACAGTTCAGTTAACACAGAGCTCCTCTCAGTGCACGACAGAGTGGCTAAAACTAACATTTACAGCCCTTGAGAAGCTACCAGGATGCATGTTACCCATGTTCAGGTAGACCATAGATTCACTGGGTGTATATATACCATCCAACAAAGGTTTTTCCATGTAAAGCTGCTCAAATAATCACGGGGCCCTTTTAATAGAGTCAAATTCTGTCTTTGAATAATATAACAAAGAGCCTGATGATCTCTGTGTCTTCATCCCACTAGGTGTCCAAACTGCCTAAAGAACTTCGCTCAGTCCACCAGCTCTGCTTCTCCTCTGACTCCTCCAAACTCTTTGCTTCCTCCTGCCAGTCTTCAGTTATTGTTGTTGCTCTCAATCAGCTGGAGTGCAGATATCTTCATACCCTTAAACACAAGTCAGGTGAGTGGTAAGCCAGTAGCACAACCCACAGAAGCCGAACCAAACAGAAAGACAAGACAATGGCTTAAACACAACATATTTGGTACATGTATCACATTTTGAAAGCAAATTAATGCCCAGGCCTGAGAAATGTCACCAAGGCTAAAGTAAAAAAACAAACAAAATGCAGTTATTCAAATGGCTTGTTGAGGCTGGCTCCTGTATTGAGTGAGTCCTCGTAGATTCCCAGGATAAAAGCTCTAACTTCATGGCATTAAAAATGTTCTTACAGCCTAGTACAAAAGTGATTTTGGTCTCTTGGATACTCACGCCACACCTAACAGTTCTAAAAAGTAATTTAAAGCTCTTCTTTGGGTGTTGGCTGTCTTTTATTGCATTCTCTGTCAAGATGTTCCCAAACTGCTTTAATAATACTAGACTCCACGCTCTGGGGATGCCAGTCAGTGAGTCCAGTAAAAGTCCAGAGTCCAGCTCACACGCAATGTGTCCGTGGGTTTCTTTCCCCCCTTTTCTATCCAGGTATACTTTTACTGCAGTGGGGAGTCTGTTTGGCAGAGTTTCTGCCATGTTTTAGAGACACCTGTAAACTCAATGTCCTGACCTCCTTTATACATATTGATGACTAATCAAAAATCTCAAACTTGGATTCATCACTTCATAAGACCTGTTCCCAGGAATTTCAGATTGATTTTAGGTTTCAGCCCTTCTCATTGTTTCCCTTCCTTAAGAATGTCTTCTTGATAACCTTACATTAAGATCATTTATCATGAGACCGCTGTGAACAGTACTGCAGCTCCTAGGTCATTTTTGGATCCCGCCCTCCTCCTATTTCTTAAGGACATGTATTTTAGATGCTGTTCATTTGCTGTAGATAGTTTTACAATAGGATTACAAGAAGGTCTGGCTCCTTGGAAGGAAAATATAAAGAAATGATTCCACCAAATGCTCTCCGTCAGATGTATAAGGACAGTACTGTAAAGCCCTGTATTTACAACCTGATGCTGGGGAGGACAGATCACAGCAAGACTTTGGGGAGAAAAAAAAAAGGTAACCAGTAGGCATTCCTGACCTGATTCAGCTCCTTCTGTCAAGTTACTGTTTCCTCTTTGTAGGTTGCAGCAGTAGACTCAAGTCTTGATTAACTCTCCTGTCAGAGATCTTCACTGCTTCTGCTCAATGATGCAAATTGCCATTGTGGTCACATGTAAACAAATCCTAATGCACCAAAGTCATTCCGGGCCACTGCTGTATGCAGCTATATTGTACCTATTGTAACTGTCTTGTATAACTGGTTTGTGTATGTATGTGTTGGATATCAAGGTTCCACACAGCCAGTACACCTCCTCTGTGCTAGTGATGATGGTAAATGGCTTGCTACAGCAAACACTGACTGTGAGATCCACATCTACAACCTCCAGAAAATGAAGGTGAGTTCTGATTTATTAATGTGTAAAACTTGAAGCTTTTTTGATTCATTGGAGTTTGTTAAATTTAAATTTCTGCTTGTTTACAGCTCCACTGTATGGTTCCTGTGTACAACTCCTGTCCGACTACAATCGCCATCCACCCAGTGACCAACAATCTCATCTCTGTGCATGCTGACCAGCAGGTCAAGAACGGCTTAAGATTTGGTTTTACTCCGATCTCATAGTAACCAGCAGATCCTGTAACTGCATGTGTCCTCTGTCGTGTGCAGATCTTTGAATTCTCATTGGTGCAGAAGGAGTACACACAGTGGAGTCGAAGACTGCAGACACAAGGACTGCATTCCCTGTGGCTGGAGCGGGACACACCCATCACCCACATTACCTTCAATCCAAAAAACCCGGACCACATCATTCTGCACGACACATACATGTTCTGCATCATTGATCAGAGTCTGGTATGTGTGTGCATGTCTGTAGCTGTGTTAAAATAGTTGGCCCAGGCGTCGGTGTGCGTGATGGAGATGGACGAGAAAGCTGAATATGATTCACTAGTCTTGTTAAGCTTTAATAATAGGAAGTCCAGGGGCAGCCCTGATCACGTGACAAACATCACTGTGCTAACTAATTCAGAAATGTTGTTTTTGAGCACACAAAACACTACAAAGCACTGCAGAGCAGTAGCTGTCTCAGTGGTTTCCTGCTATGGACCCCACAGCAGATCAAACATCTGTGTATGCATGAGTGATGAACAAACATTTGAAACCACTCAAAAGATTCATGGAAAGTTAGCAGTTATTTCAGTCCTCGTTGAATTCTGTGGTCTGGATTTATATTCATCTTCACTGGTTGTTCACTGTAGGATTGATTATTTCGTATGTTCCAGCTTGCATGTCACATCTTCCTGCTTTGTGTTGAATGAGCATCTTTTTGCACAGTCTGTGTTAGCTGAAGATCTGGCTGTAATTTTAGGAATGTGTTTATGAGAATCTCGAGGTTTTACTAATCTCTTTATGCCGCTGTGTTTTTCTGTCTTTGTATCTACATGCAGCCCTTCCCAGAATTGCAGGAAATGCTCTGCAATCAAATGACATTAAAGAGCCTTCCTGTGCCAGAGAGGATTGGACAAAGCCATGCCTTTAAGATCTGTAAGAATTTCCAGGTATGATATTTATGGTGAACACAATGCTTCATTTTACCGCTTCAAACATTAGCAAGCTCTTCACACTCAGCTATGTTTATAAGCTCACATGTAGTAGTTTTAAAGGATGAAAGCTCACCTTGTGAAATGCACATCATCATCACAGTCAGACAAATAATCTCAACTTGGGGTCTCACAGTCACATGATGGTCAAAAAGAGAAGAAACCAACTTGTTTCAGATGAGAAATGTCAGCAATGTCATTGTTGTAGCAACAAATAATTAAAAAATTCTCTTCAACCTGTTAATTCTTCACATGAAGCTGTAATACTAGCTCGCACACTTGCAGCCACCCGTCAAAGTGTGACTGTTAGGGTGTTCATCACTGTGAGTGAGGAAGACAAAGTTAACCAGAGAAAATTGCAATCAGAGGAAAAAAGAGTCAAAGTCCTGTTATCTGCTAAAGTTATAAACATACTGAAAAATAATGCAAGTAACTGGAATTTTTGTTATATAAATCAGTTTCATCTGTTTTTGTATGGTAAGTTAAATGATGTCAGATGAAGGTGGGTGTAGAGCACCTGTTTTCAGTTCATTGTTTTTGGAGTCGTGTAAGGGAGAGAAGATCCTGGAAGCTAGCAGTTCCCCGTTTGTCTAGCCTTGTTGTTCACAGCCACAGTTGGTGATATCTTCCAGAGGGGAGACGGGGGACTTCTAGTCCATATGCAGCACAAATATTCCTGCTCACTATCACAACCACCTGGTTGTGCGTCTCAGATTCTGCTAATGTGTAGATTGTAGCACTTGGGACTTCTGCCTCTGTGGTTATTTTTTTATTTTATTATACTTTATTAATCCTGTAGGGAATTTGTCCCTTATTAAATTACTCTCTGCATTTAACGCATTCACTCAGTGAAGCAGTGGGCTTTCGTCAATTCAGCGCCCGGGGAGCAGCGTGTAGAGACGGTACCTTGCTCAGGGGTACCTGAGGGTAGCCGTTCAGTGGATTCGAACCCCCGACCTTCCTATCCGGGGGCGAGCACTCTATTATACTGGTTATACATTCTTGCATAACCAGTGCTTGGAGTTTGTCAGAATTTGTCGGTTTTTATTTGCCCATCCTCCTCTTGAGGATTCACTGCAAGTTCTCAGTGGGTTTAGGTTCTGTGGAGTTTCCTGGCCGTGGACCCAGAGTTTTGATGCTTCTTTCACCAAACCACAGTTACCACTTTTCTGCTGACATCTCTTTTGCTGATCCTTTGTCCCACAGCACCTCATGTGTGTTAGTCTATTGGAGGATCTCTCGCTGGTGATAGTGGAGCGCCCCCTCCTGGACATCATGTCTCAGCTGCCAGCACCTGTCCGCCAGAAGAAGTTTGCAACCTAAAAGTGCATGTGATGGGATGAGATTGTTACCTCGTTGTATTAATAAGTATCCATTTTGTACAAAAAGCTTTTGATAATGGTATTTCATAATAAAATATTTACTGTTATCTGCGTTTGATGCTGAAGCGCGCTGGATGTATTGATTACATAAAATCTTAGTCTTCAGTGTGGATATTAATCAAATATGTAGGTCTGCATTTGCACAAAAACTAGGTCATGCATGCCTTCTCACAGAACTGTATGCTTTTAGAGAAAATGAAGTCAAATGCCACTCAGATTACAGTGCTATATTTCTAATAGTCATTTTTGAAACTAAGTACAGAAATGCTGTTCAGGTTGACCCCCACTGTACCTCTGCTCACTTGTATTTCACAGGATTGTACAGTTGTAGAGAACATTAAATGTCAGTTTATTTCTAATAACAGTTTTGAACTGGATTTTCAGAAATACTGTTAGAGGTGATGCTACTGTTTCAGTCACAATTTTAACATTGGGGAAAAAAACACTGACTTGCAATGGTAATGTACTGGTTCTTGTATAGCGCTTATGAAATGGATGTGATTTTAAAGCAACTAGACCATTACAATTTTGCATAATTGATCCTGGTTTCTTTTCACAAAACCTAGCCAGACGTATGAAGCGAACATGTTTTTAAACCTGTGCTTTGGTATTGATTTGTATTCTTAAATGTTCATGTTTATTGGTTTCATCATTAGTCTGCACAGTTAATTGGGTAAGAATCATTTAAAAAAAAGTCTATTACATTACTTGAAGTATAAAAAAAAAAAAAGCAAATATAGTCTATTACATCTAAAACTTCTAAGTACAAATGTCTTTGAGTGCAAGGGCTAACAGAGAAACTGACAACCAATCACACCTAGACCAATTTAGAATCACCAATAAAGCCGACCCCACTAACTGCGTGTCTTTGGACTGTGGGAGGAAGCTGGAGAGGCCACACTAAATGAGGCCTTTGAACCCAGTATCTTCTTGCTGTGCTTCCTATGTGAGTAATTAATGACTGTGAAATATCCATAAATCAATTTAAATTTGTTCCCCTAATGCAAGAATGTCTATGAGCGAAAGCATGCCACTTAGTAAGAGATGTGGTGGACTGCAGACAGTCACAGAGATACAGACAATTCAAGCTCACATTTACACATTTCGGAATTAGGTAATTTCTTTGAGTTTGCATGTTTTCTCCGGGTTCTTCGGTTTCCTCACACCAGGTTAATTAATTACTTTAAACTGACCAATGGTGTGAATATGAGCGTGAATGACATTAAACCGACAGTTAAGTGGCCACCTATCAGGTGTAGTACTACACAGCTGGGACATCCTTGAGCATCCCCTCAAACCGGAGTTAGATTAGCGCTTAGAAAAATAAAGCGATTGACGCTCATACCTGTTTTTGCTGTCCGAGACGAGAATATCCACTGTATGTGCTTAATTTATTTCTTTTAAGCTACAAACATCTAACTGTCACTACCCCCTCTAGGTATCCTACAAGGATTCTCATTGCATCATTATATGCAACATGCAGCTTCTGCATGCTACATTGTTTGTAAGATGACCACAAGGGGGCAGTATATAGCGATGTGCAACAAACAAATGAACAAAGCCACTTTAACTTGAACTGAACAAAACCTGAATTTGTGTGAAGTAGTATTTGCCTACACAGAGAGCTTACATCGTTATCTGTGTATGTCATCATCATTTATTTGGTCAGTAGTAAAGTAACTGAGGTATTTCCTCTTTTTTAAATTAAAAAATGTGTTATCCCCTGGACTAAAATAAATGGTCCAAGTTGGCTAGGTGCTAATTTTCAAAGTGAAGCATTAAGACACAACATAGCAATGTCAAACAGGATCCACTGATTTTGCCACAAATACATGCAAGGCAACTAAATTGGGCCACAAAATTGATCTCTGAAAACCTGTCCTGGAGCAACAACACCGCATCACTAGCCAAAAAAGCCCAACAGCGTCTGTACTTCCTCCGAAACCTAAGAAGCACAAGAGCCCCGACCTCCATCATGCACACATTCTACAGAGGCACCATCGAGAACATCCTGACCAGCTGCATCACCGTGTGGTGCAGCGCCTGCACCGTGTCCTGCTGAAGGTCTCTGCAACGCATCGTGAGAGCAGCTGAGAGGATCATTGGTGTCTCTCTCCTTTCTGCATCTGATATTTATATCTCCGCCTCACCCGCAAGGCCATCAGGATTGCAGGTGACCCTACCCACCTATGTCACAGCCTCTTCAGCCTGCTGCCGTCGGGGAGGAAACTGCGGAATCTTCGGGCCAAAACCAGCAGGCTCAAGAAGTTTCTTCCACCAGGCAGTCAGGAGGCTCAACTCCCTCCGTGTTCTGCCCTCCCCCCCCCTCTGTCCCCACTACAGACTCTGCTCACACACCCCCTTTCAGCATCTGACATGTCATCTTCGCAGTTCCCCGCAGTTAAAATTTGGATTTGGTGATAAAGTTATGCTCCAACATTTTAAAGGAGTCAGGGCAGTGGCGAAAAGCCAAAATGGCCATTTTAATTGTCACTGGCTTTAATGCACGTGATTTTGGTCGTTGGTGGATAGGTTTTCTAAGACGGCGCACTTTGTGGGTCTGGCCCGGCTCCCCTCTGCGATGGTCACCGCACAGCTCCTGGTGGATCATGTGTTTCACCTCCATGGCATCCCCTGCGAAGTGGTCTCGGACCGAGGCCCTCAGTTCACTTCCAGAATGTGGAAGGAATTCTGCACGGCTCTGGGCGCCCGGGTGACGTTGAGCTCCGGTTTGCATCCCCAGACCAGTGGACAGACCAAGCAACTGAACCAGGAGTTGGAGTCCGCGCTTAGCTGCCTAGCCTCACATAAGTCGTGACATGTGCAATGACAATAAAGTTCTACTCTATTCTATTCTATTGTATTAATGCACCACCGAAAGGGTTTTAGCACAGTTTTTCCCACCGCTGAAAAAAACCTGGAAATTTTGGACTTCTTTGGAGGACTGGGGATGACTCCGAGCCTGATTTTTAAATGCCTTATCAGAGTCTCATCAAAAGATGAATCATCTGCCATGGCAGCATTTAAAACATTTTCTATAAAGCCAAACTCCATGATGAGGGATTCGGCCATTTTCTTGACGAACTTTTCCTTGTTATCTGTCAGACTTGTGGTGGACTCTGTGCTGCTGAGTTCAGACTGTATCAAATCTGTCAGACGGTTGAGGATTATGACTGTTTCATTTGAAGTAATTGATTTCCAGGTAACAAACCATTTAGTCTCAGCTCTAGATTTTTTCATGATTTTCATGAAGAGGAGGAAGGCGAGGTCACTGGAAATTTTCTTAACATCAGAAGATGACACTAACACAGAACCCATCTCTGACATTTCAGAGGAACCTCTGAGGGAGCCTGAAATGCTTGCAGAGCACTCTTCTGGAGAAATGCGCCCAGGTGTTGGTGTTCCAGGTGAATTCTTAGATGCCAGAGAGCACTTTTCTGGAGAAATCCTCCCAGATTTTGGTGTTGGAGGTGGTGGTACAGATTCCTTACCACTGCCATCTGAATCTGTGCGTTTTTCCTTTGTTGGGGTCTGTGTTCTTTTAATAAACTTTTGGATGTCTTCCACGGCCCCAGAAACCTTGCCCATTTCAATCATTTGATCTTTGTCTTCATTGTCCACCCAGAGTAAAAGCTTTTGTAAAAACTTTTCTACTGTGTCTTCTGTGAGGACATAGAGGACTTCAGCACGAATGGGAGGCTTTGAGACATCTATATGTTGTAGAGTCCTGGAGATGACCATGTCTGAGAGGGATCTACCCCTTAGAGGTATGGGGATTTGATACACTTCTCCAGTCATATAGATATCAAACACGTTTGCTGTTAACTTCAAAGTAAAATTTCTGATTTCCCCACTAATTTTAAACTTTTCCCTTGATGTCATGTTGTCATTGATAATGGAGGGTTCTTTCATTGTTAATTTGTCAAATAAATCATTAACATCTGATCTAATGACGTCAAAGTCAACTGGAGAAGAACGTTTCATTGTGGCTTCCAGGGTTGGCATAGGTCGGGAAGGGGCGCGATGAGCCTTTGGCGTTTCAGGTCCTGCCCTTGAGGGGATGAAATCTATATTTTCATCGAAGGACACTGTCTCATTCTTGGGGGACTTGTTAATGTCTGGCAGTTTAACAATATATTTATTGTTTGCCTTCATTAGTGGTTTCAGCTCTTTTATCATTTGGTCAAATTGTTTTTCGGCAAACATGGAAAAGTGTTTTTTGTGTGCTTTGAGCCTGGGGTGTGACGTGGATGGCACACATTTGGAGAAGTAGTCTCTCACCTTGCTGATAATTAATCCTGCATTAAAGGCAGGTCGGGGTAAGCTACATTCCTCACAAAGCTCTTCGCTGCTTGAATCCATGTTTCCCAGTATCTCGTTAAGGATGTGAGCTGCAACCTCTTCCACTGGGGTTGCACCTTGGATACTTTGGGTTTCTACAGTTGGTTTGATGTTATATTGTTTGGAGTCTTCTGAGAGCTTAGTTTCTTCCTCATCCTCATCTTTATCCTCTTCTGTCATCGCTCCATCTGAGCTCCATTTTGACAGAATAAAAGAAATCTCAGTGATTGCTGATTGCACATACATGTTTGATTCCATACTTTCTGTACTGGAATCAGACCCGGTTGTCACACACCGGCAGCGCAGCTTACACGCTGCATACCTTTTAAGGCATGAGGCAGTGTGACGAACCATGCAGGATAGTTTTTCAATATTACTAAATTTGCCGCTAACATAAACGGCGGGGAGTTGCGGGAAATCTGGGCTTTCTAATACCAGGTCAACTGCTGAGTAGACCTTCTCATGGATCTCTTCTTCAACCATCCATGTCAGCTTGGCAGTGCTCATAGATTGCTGTTTCTGGACATTAAGAGCACTGGCGATGGCGGCTGAGATCCAGTATCCAAGGGACGGGCGTAGTCTCCCCTTGTCTGAAACCTGTGGTCCTTTCTTCACCACGAGATCCTGAAAAATAGGAAGGGCCGTTTGCAGGAAGGTGACAGAGACAATTTGAATGATTTCAGAAATCATATCAGCGAGCACCGTTTGGACGGCGGAGTCGCATGTGCCATTTTCTATTAATCCCCACTGAACTTCAGAGAGCCGTTCAAAGCACCTGTTGATAGGTGGCATAATCAGGTCTGGTAGAAACACGATTGAAATGTTATTTTCGTTGTGTATTAACATTGTTGTGTCACAAATGTGATTTTCTTGGTTCATACTGTGAGAATTTTCTTGGTTTGAAGAGTCCGGACTGTGGAACACTTGCCAACAGTGAGTTCTTTGATTTCTATCTGAAAGCCTGTCCTATTTAAGGGCTCGTCTGTCTCTGCTTATGACGTCACAGACAGATCAAAGCGATTTGCTTTGAACGTTCAGTGGTGTCTGGCGCATGCACAGCAGCAGATTGGAACGATGGCCCGGCAGTATCCTTCCACCATATCCCAGGATTCATTGCGAATCAAAGGCGGAAGAATGTTTTTTGGGAAAAATGGCGGAAGGTCGAAGCGAAGTAAGTACTGGGTTTTTATCTCACTTAAAATATCCAGCGGAACAAATATTAGCATAATGAGAAGTCTTAGAAAGTGAGATTTAGCTAACCTTCGGCTAAGTCACGTGACGTTAGTGATATCGCCACTTATCGCGGCTCTTTGGTCAGTTAGTTAGTTCGGGTCTGTTGGTGTGAACGTAAAAGTTTTAGGAAACAGCGAGCAGACGGTTAACCAAATATCTGTGGTGAGGACACCAAATCAAGCACGCTGTGCTGAAGTTTGTCGTTCAAAGCGCTCTCAGCCTGTATAACCACTAGGATTGCCAACCGTCCCTTGAAACACGGAATCGTCCCGTATTGAGCTGAAAAGGGACGCACTTTGTCCCGTAATACAGTGAGAATCAAAAGTAGTCTATAAATGTTAATGGAATTAGTGGAGTTAGTGCGTGAGGTCGAGAGGTACTGGTTAGATATAGTCGGGCTCACCTCAACGCACGGCTTGGGTTCTGGAACCAGTCTCCTGGAGAGGGCCTGGACTCTGTCTCAGTCTGGAGTTGCCCCTGGTGAGAGGCGGCGGGCTGGGGTGGGTATCTTGGTATCCCCTCGCCTTGCTGCCTGCATGTTGGGGTTTCTCCCAGTGGACGAGAGGGTTTGCTCCCTGCGCCTTCGGGTCGGGGAGCGGGTCCTGACCGTCATCTGCGCTTATGCGCCGAGTGGCGGTTCAGAGTACCTAGCCTTCTTGGAGTCCCTGGCTGGGGTACTGGAAAGTGCTCCGCCGGGGGACTCTATTGTCTTATTGGGAGACTTCAATGTTCACGTGGGCAATGACAGCAAGACCTGGAGGGGCGTGATTGGGAGGAA
>VURO01048026.1:0-10264 GCA_015108175.1 Pelvicachromis taeniatus
TATACACAACCTGTCTAGGAGAAAAAAAAGTCTACTTAACGTTAAAGTCTTTTAGTCTTTTGTTGTCTTTAAAATTTGCCTTTGTCAACATTTTGAAGCTTTCTATGAACTGATTGTTGTGAATTGTGCTGCAGACAGCTGCTCAGATTGTCAAAGCTTGCTGATGGCTTATTTTGTCACTGGTCAGTAAACTGGTCAGCAAAAACAGGAAGTGACTGATCTTGGATATGACATTCATCTGTAGTTGTATTCATCATTATACACATTATAGGTGGTGGCAGTTGGAGCCACCACCTATCAGGTAGTGCTTTTATGCAAGTGGATTTGACTTTTGACCCCCTCATTATGGTACATCATGGTACTACAATAGAAATAAGTCTGTTGTTAAGGACTCTTATCTACAACCAAAGGCCATGCGCATTCCTGTGGATATGGCTTATCTTCTCAGTGGCACTACAATACATTTCATTCATGTCATTTCATTTTCTTTGTTTGCCTATCACCACAGTGCCTTAACCCACTGTCTTTAAGACAAATTAGAAAGAAAGTGGCATCATTTTACGACTACTAGCACATTTTTACTCTTGTTCCAGTGCCTTTAAAAAACATTCTAAAAAAAAAAAGAAAGCTTAAATAAACAGCAGGTATTTATAAGAGACCAGAGCAATGTTACTTTTATTTTCTTATATCAGATGTTTTAGGGTGTATTTATAGTGAAACAGTTTTAACTGCTTGTAGTCACATTACACATGGAAATGCCTGTGAGAATCTTTCACTTAATAAATTGAAAAATAAAAAATACGTATAATTGTCTTCTTTCACAGCAATATTTTTCTTACCTTATGAATTGAACTGGATGCACTAAAGTTCATTTTATATATGCAGGGTTCATCTTAAAATCCTCTTGTTAAAGAATAAAAGTGAACTTGCATCATTTAACCGGTTCGGTTTTTCTTCTTTAGTAAATTATCGGTCAAGAATCAAGGATTAGCACATAATTTTCTATACACATTCAAAATCATTAGACAATCCTTCTGACTTTGGTAATCTTTCAAAAAAGGCAATGATTGCATAATTTTTGTCAAATATTTTGTCAAGTTGTCAAAAGCCATCCATCCATTTTCTCCTTCTTATTCGGGTCTGGATTTCTTGGGAAGCTGGCTAAGTGGAGTAGGCCACACTTGTCACTCCCTGGCCACCTCCTGCAGCTCATTAAGGACAACACCAAACCTTTCCTAGCTGAGACGTAACCTCACCAACCTCAACATGTTCTGGGTCTACTCCAGGACCTGAAACATCTCTTCCTTTGGTTCCCATAAGGCATCCTAACAGCTCCCTGTACCACTTCATCTGGCTCTTTCCAATGTCCAGGAGTAGCAGTTTAACTCTGTCCCAAATCACTGAACTAAGAGAAACACCAGCCACCCTTCAGAAAAGCTCATTTGTACCACTTGTATCCACAATATGATTCTTTTGGAGCTAGTGACCATGATTGAGAGTGAGAATGCAGATTCACAAGTGAAGAGAGAGGGGAGCTTTAAATTGACACATTGATTGGGGCAGTACAAAGTTGTGGTGATGAAAGAACTGAGCATAAAAGAAAAGCTGCTGATTTCCGGAATTACTCGGAAATCTCATAGAGGAGGGGTTAGGGTTGTTTATATATTAATCAGAAAGGATATTTTATTAAACCAAATTAGCAGGAGCAAAGCAAAAACTAAATCAAATAATAATAATCACCGTAATTATTCTTATCCAATTAATCTACTTGTTGTTAATGCTGATTTCTAACACTGATCTCGGGAGGCGTGAGAGTGGGGAAAGCAGGTACATCCTGGCCACCGATGCACTTTGGTTTCAATATAATCCAATAGGAAGGGAACCAAATACTTGGAAGTTATAATCCAACGTGTCAAAAATGAGCAGAGAGAAAGACAAAAAGTTCAGCAGTGGTTAATCCATTGATATTTCCAAAAATCTGCATGGGATTTTTGTACATGTTCTTCATGTCCACATCATTTGATATAATCTCATCTACATCACCTTATTGTAAGTCATACTCTGTTGTTTCTCCCCTGCTTGACCCTTCATACCTATTTTAGAGCAAAGTTCAGCCATTATAATAATTTAACCACAGGAGTTAGATTTTTTCTTCTCAATATGCTACTTTAACTTGCTTTATTATTAGCTCAATCACGTCCACTTATATGCTGTTTTACTTCAACAATCACTTCATTTTAGCTGAATAACATGTGAATATCATAACTGTCTATGATTCCAACATGATAAATGTAAATGACAAATGGACTGCTTCTTATATTGTACTTTTCAACTCTACCCAAGCACTCAGTCACCTCTTTTCTCACTCCCCATGTGTTTATATACCACTGCAGCATATCATTGTCTTATCTCGCCTATAGTGTATAGTTTTTTCCTTTCACCTCCCAACCACTTGTGGCAGTTCCCATTATCTCTCTCAGTCTGGTTCTGCCAGAGGTTTCTTCTTGTTAAACAGAAGATTTCCCTTCTCACTGTAGCAAAGTGCTTGCAATTCCTACAGTTTTCTGCAATACTGTACTTACAATACCCAGTTTCTTGATGACTGGAAGTGGTGCTGCTTAAAAAAACCTGGTAATCAGCTCGGAGCCCCTGCTCCTGTCCAGTGGTGATGGACACCCTGACAGATGAGCTCAGACAGGGGAGGCAAGAGGAAGGAATATAAGTCATTTTCGAATAAGGCTGTAGCATAAAAAATGTGGAAAAACTGAAACACCGTGAATACTTTCTGGATGCATTTTTGTTTTCTTTTTAAAGAATAAAATTGTCTTATTTCTTAGGCTACATTACACAAATCAACATGTAATCAAACTCCAGAAATACTTTATTAGAGCAGATTTGTTGCATTTTTGAAACAAATTTTGATTAATGAAGTTTATCATTAAACAGCCATTTTAGTCCAGCGAGCCAATGAATGATCCCTTTTATCCATTCAAGTTTTGCCATTAAATATTAAGAAACATAAATGTTAAGGGTATGGTGACTCATCAGAAAATGACTTTATCAACATTTAGAAATGCAGACATTTTAACTTTTTGGGTAACATTTTAAAATAACGACACACTATTAAGCATTATTAAAGTATTATTAAATACTTCAATCAGAATTTCAAAAGCATTAGCTCTCCATAGTACACAGTATGTAATTGATAAGCACAGGGGGACATGCTTCATTTTGCATTAAGCTTTCATACTTTATAAATACTTTATAAATGTTGGATTAACTATTTCAAAATTATTATTTCAAGTACAAACCAGTTATTTCTGAGCTTTTAATGATTCATTGTTTGATTTAAAAAGTAAATACTTACCAAAGTATTTAGAATCACATTCATATGCCTATTGATTAAGATAAGTACTAATTAACTGTGTGTGTTAATGGACGTTTTAGAACTTTTGACTATTTTTGTTTGCATCTTTCACATATTTATTGCGGTTTCCTACTTTCAGTCGGCTAATCCATAGTGTCATCATGTCTTGGTTTTCTGTCCACATGCTGCATGTGTATAATCTTGTTTAGGGTTGGCTGGGTGGGTGAGGCTCCATTTTTATCTTGTAACTCCACATTTCTCACAACGTAGTTATGCAAAACTGCTATCAGACTCAAACCCTAACATCCCTCAAACTCATTCACTCACTTGCTAAATGTAGATATTTATATTGCACTTAAGGAGCTACGAAGCAGGTTTTAACATACCCAGGATATCTTTGGTGGCTTCACTAAGCCTGACAACTTTAATTATGCTAAGAGGTCACACACTAATTGTTTATTAATTTCTGAAGTCATCCTTAATCCTTAATCTTGTCACATGCTGTCGTCTTTAAATTGTTGTCAATCCTAGCTGTGACACTGTCAAATACTGGCGTATTACGGTTTATTTGGTTAAATTCCCACAAAGGGAAAAGTCCAGTAAAAACAGGATGTTTTTACAGATCAAACACATAGAAGTCCAACCAAAAAACAAACAAACAAAAAACTGATATGAGTCATAAATTAAACTGAAAACAACATAACAGAGAGTACAGACAAACATTCAGACTATCTAACACCACAGACTTATTACAAAAGTGGATTCAGGAGGGACAGGAGGGTCACGAAACAGAAACAAGCAGTCACACAGGTGAAGACAATCATCACAGTGAAGAAAGAGAAAGCAAAACTGACATAGCACACAAAAGAAGAACAACTTTTAAAGTACTTCAGTCACCTCTTTTCTCACTGTGTTTATATACCACTGCAGCATATCATTGTCTTATCTCGCCTATAGTGTATAGTTTTTTCCTTTCACCACAATGACAATTTGTCATTTTTTTCCACAAAACAAGAAAAAAATGACAAATTGTAAATACAGAGGCTCACAACACTGGTGATGATCAGAGGGCCCGGTGGCGCCAGTGTCCGGCAGCCTCGCCTCTGTCAGTGCACCCCAGGGCAGCTGTGGCTACAATGAAGCTTGCCATCACCAGTGTGTGAATGTGTGTGTGAATGGGTGAATGACTGATTGTAGTGTAAAGCGCTTTGGGGTCTTTAGGGACTAAGTAAAGCGCTATACAATTGCAGGGCATTTACCATTTACCACATTAACATGACATTGAAAATTAAGTAAGCACAGGATGAATAATAAACACAAAACAAAGTCCAAGAATTCACAACAATTAATAGAATATTAAATCATAAATCAGTTTTTGGTGGTGCCCGAGGGCGAGCGTCTGGTGGCCGGGCCTTAGTCCATGGGGCCCAGCCGGACACTGCCTGAAAAAGGGACATGGGCCCATCCTTCTGCAGGCTCACCACAAGCAGGAGGCGCCGTAGGGGTCGGGTGCTTTATGAGCTGGGCGGTGGCCAGGAGCGGAGGCCCTGGCGGACCGATCCCTGGCTACCAAGACTAGCAATTGATACACGGAATCTCACCTCTCTGGTGGGGAAGGAGCCTGAGTTAGTGCGTGAGGACTTGGAGAAGGCATTCGACCGTGTCCCTCGGGGTGTCCTGTGGGGGGTGCTCCGGAAGTATGGGGTGTCTGGCCCGTTGCTACGGGCCATTCGATCCTTGTACAACCGTTGCAAGAGTTTGGTCCGCATAGCCGGCAATAAGTTGAATTCGTTTCAATTCGTTGGTGATGGGCTCCACCAGGGCTGCCCTTTGTCACCAATTCTGTTCGCAATTTTTATAGACAGAATTTCTAGGCGTAGCCAAGTGGCGGAAGGCTTTCGCTTGGGTGGTCTCAGAATCTCATCTCTGCTTTTCGTGGATGATGTGGTTCTGTTGGGTTCATCAAGTGATGGCCTCCAGCTCGCCTTGGAATGGTTCGCAGCCGAGTGTGAAGCAGTGGGAATGAGAATCAGCACCTCCAAGTCCGAGGGCATGGTCCTCAGCCGGAAAAGGGTGGAGTGCCCACTCCAGGTCAGGGACGAGTCCTTGCCCCAAGTGGAGGAGTTTAAGTATCTCGGGGTCTTGTTCACAAGTGATGGGAGAAGGGAGCAGGAGATCGACAGACGGATCGGTGTTGCGGATGCAGTAATGCGGATGCTGCATCGGTCTGTTGTGGTGAAGAGAGAGCTGAGTGTAAAAGCAAAGCTCTCAATTTACCGGTTGATCTACGTCCCTACCCTCACCTATGGCCACGAGCTGTGGGTAGTGACCGAAAGAACGAGATCGCGGATACAAGCGGCGGAAATGGGCTTCCTCCGAAGGGTGGCTGGCCTCTCCCTTAGAGATAGGGTGGGAAGTTCGGCCATCTGGGAGGAGCTCAGAGTAGAGCCGCTGCTCCTCCACATCAAAAGGAGCCAGTTGAGGTGATTCGGGCATCTGACAATGATGCCTCCTGGGCGCCTAATGGGTGAGGTGTTCCAGGCATGTCCCACCGGGATGAGGCCCTGGGGCAGACCCAGGACACGCTGGAGAGATTATATCTCTCGGCTGGCCTGGGAACGCCTTGGTGTTCCCCCGGATGAGCTGGAGGAGGTGGCCAGGAAGAGGGAGGTTTGGGCTTCTCTGCTTGGGCTGCTGCCCCCGCGACCCGGCCCTGGATAAGCGGAAGAAGATGGATGGATGGATAAATCATAAATAAGCACAACCCTTTGGAAACTAAAACAGTATTCCAAACCTACCAAGTGAAAATCAAAGTTTCAGACTCCCTGAATAGAAGCCCAAGTCCAATATGTTCACAAAGGATTTAAAATCCCAAAACTATAAAAGCTAATTTTTAAAAAGCACCATATCTATATCACAAGAATTGCATGAATAATGACGATGCTAATCTTTTATTTGAAACAAATAAGACAAACAAAGCAATATATATACTGTACATACATATATACACGCATGTACATAAATGCACACATAACATATTTAACCACATTACTTTCTACTTATGTTTGTATAATTCTTCCTCTCTCCCCGTTCTCGCTCTCTCACGTTCTCTCTTAGCTAGAAGACATGCTGGGTAAGTAGTTCTGCAGTTTCGAGCACTGAGGGTAGTTTAGGCAGGGCTACAAAGTGAACAGCTTTGAAAAACCGGTCAATGATTATAAGGACGACGGTCTTATTGACAATGGTGGTAATCCGGTATTATAGTCCAATGTAGTGTGTGACCTTTGGCCACTGGTCACCAGATGTCAACCACCAGGTGGTGATCAGTTGACAGCTCAGCTGCTCTCTTCACCTGAGTTTCTAATACATATGGTTGCTGATCTGATAATATGATCACAATTAATCATCGACCTGCTGTCTAGAGTGTCCTGGTGCCACATGCACTCTTGGACACCCTTTGTTGTACATGGTATTTGTTATGGACAAACTTTCATTTGGCGCATAAGTACAGACAAAAGTCAGGGCCCCTTCCCTGAACCAAAGGTACAGAGAACAAACCCTCTTGTCCACCAGGAAAAACCTAATGCACAGGCAGAAAGCTGAGGGAATACGAGGATACCCACCCCAGCCGCCACCTCTCACCAAGGGCAGTTTCAGACCGGGACAGAGCCCGCTCATCTACAGGAGACTGGTTCCAGAGAAAAACCTTGCGTAAAGGTATATCTACACTGAACAAAAATATAAACGCAACACTTTTGTTTTTGCTCAAAGATCTGAAAATTTTTCTACATACACAAAAGACCCATGACTCTCAAACATTGTTCACAAATCTGTCTACATGTGTTAGTGAGCATTTCTTGTTTGCTGAGATAATCCATCCCACCTCACAGGTGTGGCATGTCAAGGTGCTGATCAGACAGCATGAATATTGCACAGGTGTGTCTTAGACTGCCCACAATAAAAGACCACCCTGAAATGTGCAGTTTGATCCAACAGCACAATGCCACAGATCTCGCGACCCTTAAGGCAGTGTGCAATTGACATGCTGACTGCAGGAATGTCTACCAGAGCTGTTGCCTGTGAAATGATTGTTCATCCCTCTACCATAAACCGTCTCCAAAGGCGTTTCAGAGAATTTGGCAGTACATCCAACCGGCCTCACAACCGCAGACCTCACCACAACAGCCCAGGACCGTCACATCCAGCATGTTCACCTCCAGGATCGCCTGAGACCAGCCACCCGGACAGCTGCAGCAACAATTGGTTTGCATAACCAAAGGATTTCAGCACAAACTGTCAGAAACCATCTCAGGGAAGCTCATCTGTATGCTCGTCGTCTTGTCCCTGACAGCTTTTTGTCTTGTCCACGGTGGTGAAAAGGTTAGAAATTGATTTTCTGTGTGTGCTTTAAACAAGTTGAGATCAGGAATATCTGTAAATGACTGATTATCAACTGTGTCAAATCACATTATAACAAAATTTCAGTTCCACCAAAGGCAACAGTTGAGGTTCACAACTCTTCACAAAATTAGCTGACTTCAATCATCTTCTCCCGCCTCACTTCTTATTTCTGCAGAAATGTTACAAATCCTGCCTGCAGAGACATTCTGATACTAAAGTTACAGTCAGGAAATGGACACTTGATGCTGCTGAGGCTCTAAGGGTCTGATCTGAATGCACAGACTGGAATGTGCTTTCAGTTTGTTGGAAACGGGGGCGAACAGTATGGACATTGACAGACAGGTTGACTTGTCAGATTGTTTTACTGAGTACATGAACTTCTATAGAGACAGTCTTACCTACAATGGCTGTTTGCTGTTTGCACAATAGCAAATTCTGACCCTTCACACAACTGAGACCACACAGTGTTCTTGTTACGGGTTTCTTTATCTTTTATTGCGCTTGCACAGTGTTTTCAGTTTGACACCAATGTTCTTTTCGACTGTTCAGTTTTCCAGCTGATTCCACTCTCCTGTCACCAGCTCCTGGCATCACTGAAAAGGGAGAGACCTAATTACCACAAATGATCTGCAGCTGTCCCATCAGGCGCCCTGGTCCTGTCCCTCGACCCTCCTACACCACCCCTCACCCTACAGTGGGCCATTTGGAGACCCAAAAAGTACAATGTACAATGCTAAAATCTTTTTTTTTTTTTTTTTAACAAAATACAAATGCAATGGCTTTTACAAACAAGCCATTATTACTACACTTACTGGCCACTTCATTGGCCTTGCTAGTAATGATCTGGACCCCCTTTTTCCTTCAAGTGCCTTAATTCTTTGTAGTGTAGTTTTAACAAGAAAACATTCCTCAGACATTTTTTCACCATATTGACATGATAGTGTTACACAGTTGCTGCAGACTTGTCATCTCCACATCCATGATGCCAAGATCCAATTCCACCACATTCAAAAGTTTCTCTATTGGATTAAGACTTGGATGCCATTTGAATACAGTGAACTTATTTTTATGTTTTAAAATTGTTTTGAGATTATTTTAGATTTGGATCATTCTCGGTAGCCTTAGATGAGGCTTGGTAAAATTCAAGTATATCAGAACAGCCATGCCCTATTCAGAGTCATTTAAATGACCTTACTTACAAGGTAGAAAAGTGCAACTGCAACAATTTCACAAGCTGTATTCCAGAAATTAATGTAAAAACTAGACTTAAATATAACACTGTAAGGCTTTTACGGCTTTGTTGCCTTAATGCCATAGCTTTAATGATCTATGGTAACTGTGTCCCCATTAACCTCCTAAGACCTGAACTCGTTCATGGCATGCATTTTTTATTTCTCTTTGCTATTTGGTCTGATTGGGACCTGATGAATGCAAAAACAAAGAATTAACAGATATTTTTTTCTTTTTTCTTTTTACCAGATTTTTGTTTCTGAGAATAATGAGATCCACATATGAGGACATTCTTTTTAAATTTCGATCAAACAGTGGCAGTATAATGTCCTCATAAGAGGATATCAGGCCCTTGTAGAGCAAAATGTTGTATTTTGCTTTAGACAACCCAAAATGTGATGTCCACATATGTGGACGCAGGTCCTAGGAGGTTAAAAATTAAAAAGTGTAAACATGTCATTTGCGCATGTTTTAAAAGACAGCAAGATAGTACCGTAAATTATATTATAACTTAGTACCATAACATACTGGTAAATTCAGTTTTGTTTTTAATGCATTGCACTTGCTGCACCTCAGCGGTGATGCTGCTATGTGGCAGGGTCGTCTTGTTCACACTTGGCTGTCTCTGCTTTCTGGTGTCTTTTCATTGTACCTGTGGACCACATGATCAGGATTATTCACTAAAAGAAGGAAAAAAAAAATTAAACAAATTCAATCTGTTTATTCACTTTGATTGTTTTAGCACTGCCATAACATGCTTATTTTACAAATGTGACACTAAGACTGCATACATAGTCATTTCTCCCTCTTCAACAGTTCTGTAGATTGCCAATAGCTTCATATGAACCCAGTAAGCAGTTGTGTGGATATATATATATATATATATATATATATATTCCCTGTGGTTTTCCATTTCCTCAATATGTTCCTAACTGTGGAAACAGACAACAGACAGCTTTCTGTATCCTTCCCCTAAACCATGATGGGGAACAATCTTTGTCTTCAGCTCATTTGAGAGTTGTTTTGAGACCCCCATGTTGCTACTCTTCAGAGAAAATTCAATGAGGAGGGAACCTTACAATTGACCCCCTTAAATACGCTTTCTCATAATTGGATTCACCTGTGTATGTAGGTCACGGCTCACTGAGCTTACCAAGCCAATTTGAGTTCCAATAATTAGTTCTAAAGGTTTTGGAATCAATAAAATGACAACAGTGCCCAAATTTATGCACCTGCCTAATTTTGTTTAAAGAATTATTGCACACT
>VURO01048034.1:0-13947 GCA_015108175.1 Pelvicachromis taeniatus
GCTGATTTAAATGGTTAAACGACTTCCTCAACATGTCTTGTAGGCTGTGTCTCAATTCTGAGGCTGCATCCTCAGGAGGCCGCATTTGGAGGCCGGTTACGTCACAGCGACGCGACGAAGGCTGTCCCAATTCTGAGACACCTCCAAATGCGTCCTCCATTTTCCGAATTTGAAGGATGGGTCAGGTGTATCCTCCGTTGCCCACCATATCCCACAATGCATAGCGCGGCCCAGCCGATTCCAGTCTCCAACACTGACAGCAGCAACGTCGTTGTAATATGACTGTTTATTACCCACCAGCTCGATCGCTGAGCGGGTCGTCACGGTTCACTCTAGCCCCGCGGGAACAGCGCACCCCCGTATTCTATGTTAAAAGTTTGATAAATAAAGTTGGTTTAAAAAAAAACAAACAAAAAAAAACAGCACACTCCCATTAATCATCGTTTACAACCCCCGGTGGACTTTCACTGCTCAAGTTAAACATGATATAAGTCTCTGGATCACTTAAATGTTAATGTGTGGTGTATTGCAGTGTGTGAAATAGTTAACATAGTTCGTATATTGTGGTATTGTATTTGTTGCTGTTGAACTTGCTGTGTAATTGATAATGTACAGTCATAGTTATAAGTGAACTACAATTATTCTATTGCTGTGTTGGCTTAATTACGTAAAACCGTGAATACGTTTGCCTTAAAGGTTTGTGTTATAGTTACAATCGGGCATCATGGATTTAATGAGTGCATGCGGTGCGGGGGGGGAGAGAGAGAGAGGAAAAAAGGTTAGTGTAGGCGAGACGCTGCAGCAGAGGAGAGCAGAGTCACACGGTTTTCCTACCGTAGTGAGTTGTTGTTGAGAATGATTTGAGTACAAAGTTTGTGCAACCTGTGGAATAAATGTTGTTGTACTTTTTACATTGGAGTCCCGTGGAAGTTTATTATTGTCCTCTTCAAATAATGTACACGAGTGAAAACACGAGAAGCCGATCTCGCAGCTATACACAGTGTTTTATTTATTCTTGAGTAAATCGGTTTGGCTCAGATGAAAGTTTTCACACAGCTGAATGAACGATTAAACAAGTGTGAGAGTGCAGAATGTCCTCCAGTGTCCTGTTAGATTGTAGGGAACAAGGAGCAGAGCAGAGTTTATAAAACTCCGCCCAGACAGCAAACACCTTTTCACCTGCTTCAAACTCTGCTGTGGGTTGGCGGTACAGCAACAGTATGCATTTCTTAATCTGTTACACATGATGGAGAGGGCTTTTTCCCTTTTATTTCTTAATTGGTACATTTTGCTGTGGATGCTGTTCAGGGATTACCATGATTGACATGTTTTATTGTTTTCCGTCTGTTGGGGCAGCTCTTGAGCAGATGGGCCTGCAGGGAGCTTTATTAAGATTAGAAACAGAGCGAGTGTTTCCGTTGCATCCTCGTGTCACGGAGGAGGAGGAAGCGGTAAGGGCGGGGAGAAGCGGTAAGGGCGGGGAGAAGCGGTAAGGGCGGGAACAGCTGGTGACGCAAATCTGAAGGCTACACTGTCCCATTTCACAAGCCTCGCACTTCCGGCCTTCTCGGTCTTCAGAGGACCCGGCCGCGGTAGTTCGCGAAGGCCCTGTCCTCCTGAACATGCAGCCTCACTATTGGGACACAGCTGTAGTTCTCCAGAGGCCCGCTAATGAACTAATCCTTTGATTCAGGTGTGCTGACCCAGGGTATTATCTAAAACCTGCAGGACGCCGGCCCTCGAGGCCTGGAGTTGGAGACCTCTGCCGTAGAAGATGTGAAGCTTTAATAAAATAGCAACAATAATTAGTCTTACTTTAGAATAAGTGCCATTGTTTCTTTCCGGTCTTTTCCTTGAAAAGGTAATGATCCTGTCAACATTTCAAACTGGAAAACACAACAAAACAACTGTCAAAACACGTCCGCCCAATAATGGAAGCTGTGGAGATGGATTATCTCATTAGCATGCTTGCTTCAAATTTTATTAGTCATTTGACTTCCACTGCAAACAGGCCAAATCAGAAACAAAGCTATTAAAATTAACGCATAATACCACGAACTAAATCACATTTAACTGGAAAAGGCTGATTATTAGAGGCATAAAATAAAGATATACACTAGTTAACACTTTAACAAACCCCATTACCCTGTGACTAACCTACTGTGCACTCTAATAATAAACTTTCCCACACCCAATGGTATTTGCCCAAATCAAAGATTAGACTACAATGTGAAGGATTTCTCTTTTTTTCAGTAATCTCTTTTACTTTTCAAAGTCTCTACAGCACCAGCTATATATTTGTTTATTTGAATATCAGCACATTCCTAACACCAGACAAGGGCAGACAGGGTTGACATCTTCCCTTAGTGACCTAATGTAGCTGCCAGCTGTCAGTAAATGTTTAACCACCTCTCAGTATTAGTAAAGTAAGCCACCAGGCCAGCAAAACAAACAGCAACCAGCAGATGCACATTTGCTGAAAATAATGGGACCTAATCTGCCAGATACAGTAATTAAAGTTGTTTTACTGCCAGAGGAAAGCCAAAGGAAGAAATCAGTGAGCTGGCATATTATCTAAGAACTGAGTTTGTATCTTAGAAAGTGCAGTTAATTCATTATTAGACAAAACATACGCGCCAGCAGAGTGACTACATGCTCAGAGGGAAAATTACTCATGCATGTCAGAAGTGTAGAGAGACTATCAAAGTAAAAGACTTACCATAAGTACGCCAAATGACCACCAGTCAGCGCTTTGTGTATGACCTCTCCTGTTTACAACCTCTGGAGCCATGTACTCTATTGTTCCACAGAAGGAATAAGCCCTTTTATCATGGTCAATAGCTTCCTTACTCAAGCCAAAGTCTGGAGAGTGAGACAGAGACAAAAGGGGATCACAGCCAGAAGACAAATAGAGACAGAAAAGCAGAGAATTACAGATTGTTTTCAGTCAGCTGTACTGACCTGTAATCTTAATATGTCCTTCTTCATCCAGAAGAATGCTTAATAGGGAGAGAAAGAGAACATTAAAATCAACATGGAAATGTTTTTTGTAAAATGCACAGAAATACCAAAATGGGCTAGTACTTTTCAGGCTTGAGATCCCTGTAGATGATCCCCAGACTGTGCAAATGGTCCAAGGCCAAAGCCAGCTCTGCAAGGTAAAACTTCACATCCTCCTCTGTGAACATTACCTAGTAGAAATGAACAAATGTATTAAATATAATGTGCAACAAAGAAAAGTCAAGAAAAGGAAAACTGATCTGTTATTGATTCGCATATTCCTTTTTGAGCTCTCTCTTATGAAGTGTGTTCACTTTTCACCAGAGCCAATCAAACTGGTACATTGTCTCAGTATGTGTGCCTCCTTTAAAGTACAGAAAATGACTGTCTTTGATCCCTTTCACAGGTGAATGATGGGAGTTACAGTTACACCTTCCCATAACAAACAGTGAACAATGGATTAGGATTTGAACCAGGAAGCCTACCTCCTTGGACAGACGAGTAAAAAGGTCTCCTCCTCGGAGGAAATCCAGGATCAGGTAGAGCTTCCCTTCTGTCTGGAAGGCTACATACACAAACAGAAATGCAAGTTAAACACTTCTCGAGACTTTAATTGCTGTACTGGAGACTATAAAGTATTCTATTATTTTGTGCACAGTCTGCACATTTATCTGCAGTTGTGTATAAAGAGACGATTACAATGACCTTTCCCTAATTTTTGAACATGCATGCAATAAAAAAAGACTTGTGAAATGTCACCTGTTCTTTGTGTAACAGATCAAAATGACTAATTAGCCAACTGCTCTACTGCAGTAATGACTTACTCAAAAGGAGATTTTCTATGCTCATTTCTGGTTCCATAACTTAACTCTATTAAAGTAGCTTTGCATGATTCATATATCTTGATGCATGTTCAATCATCCAGGTAAGTAAATCCTAAAAAGTTGATTCTGTTCATCTCAGTGGGAGAAACGTTTCATCAGTCAATGTTTCGTTTCAAGTGACTTCTTCAGTCTCAGCTGACTGCAGGTTTCCCCAACCTTATAAACAGTACATTTGCATAATGACTGAAACTAGCACCACTGAAGGAACAATGAGCTTAATATCCTTATTTGTCCTGTACTGGGCTTTACTACTAACCCTCAGTTCATCTACTGTCCGAATTAAGCTATTTCAGCTTTCTTTCCCCTCCTTAAAAGTAAATTTTCCCTTTAAGTGGATGCTATTTGGAAAAGGCACAAAACCAAGAGCGGAAAAAAACCCTTTGAAATAGAGCATTTAGGGCAATCTGAGTTTTTGCCTTATTACTTGTACATATGCTGACCTGATTACTTCAAATGTTTGGTCATGTTTGATGGCCAAATATTCACTATTAATAGTATATATATATTGTGGAGTACCCACAGTATCATTCTACATGTACAATGACAATAGATTCCAAAACATATATGCTAAAAAAAGCCTAAGTAATTCATACTCACCATAGTGAAGTTTAACTATAAATGGGTGGTTCACTTCTGCCAGTATGTCTCTTTCCATTTTTGATCGCACACGATCCCGAACTGAATAGGAGACAGAAGGCAGTCTTTTTAATGAAGTTTCAGCCAGTTCATTCTGTAAAATGTCACAAGTCTAATAACACGAGTACGTGTTCTGTAGGATAAAAATGCATTTCCTTGAAATGAAGGTAAATTAAATCCATACCGCAGTGTAGCTGGTTTATAGTGCAATGAAAACCACAATAACAGTGTTATTGTAACATCTGTCTGCTTGACAAGATGACAGTGTAACTCTTTAGATTCCAGGGGTGCAGGTTAAGAGGATTAAGGCTTGTACAAAGTCACTAAATCAGCACACGACATCTGAATCTGCTTTTACAGTACACCCCTGTTTACAATAATCTCGGCTGACGCAAAACAGTTTATCTGAATCAAAAGTACAAACTAACCTCTTTTACCCCAAATCCCCTTGAATGTAGGGCACTGTGAGAACTTGGGCAATGATATATATATATCGCTCCTCTACTAAACCAATAATAATTTTAACAAACGACCATGACTCAGTTCCGATCCTCTGTGGAGCTGAGCTTGTTTTGTTTCTTTCTTTAAATATAGCCCCGTAACAAGAACATGATACAAAAGGATTTGTTTGAAAGAAACTGTTTTTTGTTTGTTTTATTATTATTACTATTTGAAATTATGCCAGTGGGACAATATGCCAAGTGTATTTGCACTAAATCACCTTTTAGCGTCGCCTTCTTCAGGACCTTCATAGCATATAGCTGCCCTCTGTCCATTCCTCTTATTTTTCTAACCAGAAACACCTGCAATGATAATTACCATAAACATCACATTTTGTGCAACTGTTTAAAAAAGATCTTTTGTAGTGACATTTCTGAAACAAAAGAAAAAAACAAACAAACTTGTCATTTATATTTCCACGCTCTTTATTTTCACAACATCCCATTTTGTTAAATGCTATATTCACCCTGAATTTGTAGGTTGCCAAGCTGGAGTAGTTACCATCATGTTACATAAAAGAGCCACATAAATGCGGTTTCGGTGCAACAGAGACGACAGCTATGATTTAAACAAGGTCTGCAATAATTTAGCAGACATATAGCAAGCTATGTAAACATGCTAGCAGAGCCACACTGTGACGTGACCTTTTGTTCATGCCTGCAGCCTTGGAAACGGCAGCCACATGCCAACATCTGCCAAAGTTTCATGTAAAGCCCATTCTGACCTCTAATCTACAGTAACACTAACAAATCAGTGGGCCTTAATAGAATTAAATAAACTTGGTGATCTGTGAAACTGTTGTCAAGGCAGCTAATCTACAGATAATTAGAACTCGATGGCTTATCATTAGGAGATGATTGGCTGGTAAAGCATAATCAGTTACGCACATATTCACTGTGCCAAAAGGTAAGTGGACATCTCCTGGCTCGTACTTTTTGTGTACTTTTCATTTGAATCTAGTTTTTTAGAGTTAAGCAGGACCTTTGCTCTAAGTGGACTGAACAATAGTGCACTTTTAGGAAATGCTGTCCTCTTTTCAATAGAATAAAGCAAGTACAAAAAACCCCCCACTATTTCTTGAGTTTGTGTGAAAAGCCTTGAATGGTCTGCACAGACCTCTCACTTCAACTGAATCCAACACCTTTGGGAGGACTTGCAGCACTGACTGCGAGGCAGACCATATTGCACCACATCACTGTCTGACCTTAACGTTCTGGTGTCTGAGCAGGAGCAAATTCCTGCAGTGTGGTTTCAGGCTATCTTGGAAATACTTCCCACAGGACTGGAGGCAATTATAGCAGCATATTAATGCTGATGGTTTCTGGATGAAGTGTTCAACAATCACACAAATGTGCACTTATTTTTGGCCATCGAGTGAGAAGTCCACATATTCTAATAAAACTGGGAGGAATAAAAATATGACCATGATCATTATACAATATACATGTAGCCTCAGAGGTGACCTTCTAGACCTTTTAAGTTTATTTATTTTTATTATCAGGTATTGTCCACACTGACATTTTCTGTAAGGTCAGCGTCCCATCACTTTTATCAGATTAAAGCTTTAAAGCTGCAGTAAGTAAATGGTTGCACATTGTACCTTTCCATAGGATCCCTGTCCCAGCACTTTAAGCAGCTGGAACTGTGAAGGGTCTGCTTTCTCACAGCCCTCCTTAACATGGTGGCTGATGTCAAACTCCTTGAGTACACTGTCATCCTGATAAAAGAAAAGATAGAAGTCATTATTGGTGGATTGGGGTTAAGGTGAGATTTGAACGAGATAATAAATTGCACTTTACAACATATCAGCTATGATTAAATTGTGTCCCTATAATCCCTTAATGTGCATTTAAAAAGGTCACCAATTTAATAATTACTCATTAAAACCATACCTAAAGATAGCTAGTCATCTAAAAGCCATTATATTTCTATCAAGATATGGGCTGAGGTCAGTGGAAATCATGCACAGTGTAAGCTGCATTTTTCAGCCTATTCGGTCTGCTTAATGAAGTGAATGACCATCTTCCAACAAAAGGTGAGGCTTAGATTGGATATTATGACAATATGATATGCACTGCAACTTATCTTATTCTGTCATTCTGTAAAAAAAATAAAATAAAATAAAATACCAGGAATTGGTAAACATAGGTAATTGTTATAAATCATTTCTTCTAGCCTCCACTTGTTTAATGAAACTGTTAGATAGCCTTCATTTTTAGTATATGTTAAGATTCTGTCTGTCCTGAACAAGCACTCGGGTGGGGAATTTGCATAGTTTGATCTGAGAAAGAAATTCATCCCTCGATCTGGGAGCCAGAGTGACTGAAAGTTCACATGAGGCTGAAAATAATCAAACGGTCTCATTTCTCCAGTGACGGCAAATTTTTTGATGCCATCTTGCTCCTACAGTTCCCCTTAAACCAGAAACATCCAGCAAAGCAAGTCATGAAAATAAATACAGCCTTCAAATGTTATTGTCATTACATCAAGGATAAAAGTGCTGCTTTGTCCAAAGTATTTTCTTAACTATCAGGAATTCAGAGGCAATTGCAGTCTGATTTTCCAGATTAACGGATCATCAAGAAGTGAATAGCAAGAATATAGATCTTGCTATATTCTTGAATCTATTGTACGACACACGCACAATAGATTCAAGAAATTGGTGAAAAGATTACGTTTTTGCAAATGTACAAATCGGGTTATATTTAAGGGCCATGTTGTAGATTTTTAGAAGTGTTTAAAACTGAATTATAAATGGGTTTCTAAAATAGCAGTTTGTATTATATAGTATTATTGTATGTTGATGCACTTCGATTGACTCAATCCATGGTCTAAATTACACACATACAAATATTAAGTCAAACTCATTGTAATGGCATTTTTCATCAGTCACTGAGGACCTGGCTTCATCTATAACATTCTGGAAAGTTTCAACTTATAGTGTGCAGATTGCCCCCTCTTTTTTTTTCTTTAATTGGTTTATTCCTTAAACAAGGTCACCCGAGTAATTTCCACCCACTCCTGATAGAGCATCAGAGCATCCCATTCCAGGGATAGGCGACTAAACAGGTAAACAAACTTAAGCAGGCAGACATTTGCTATCCAAAATAAAACAATCACGTTAACAGGTAGCCTGAAAAGATGATTCATCAGCACTCCTTTACAAAGAAAAAGGAGGGATAAGGTGAGGTTTTGCTCTACTAATATCCAAAACATTCAGGTAGATATGCAACAAAAGACTCACTGCCTCTCTCTCTCTGCCCTGCTGCTTTGTTTGGGCTATAAATAAACCTCCACTGCTGAGGCTGACCACTGAATCAATCTGTCTGTATCCATTTATCTATCAACCTGCCTGCCTTGCTGCTTGTTTGCCCGTTAGCGTTTCTGTCTGACTATATTTCCATACAACTTCTCTCTCTCTCTCTCTCTCTCTCTCTCTCTCTCTCTCTCTCTATGCCCGTCACAGCACAGTGGCTCCCTTCGTGTTCCTCTATTTTCTAGCTTCCCCACGGCCAGGAAAAGCAGCAACAGCTGTAAAACAACGCAGCAGTGACTTCTGAAACACTCAAAAACAAACCAAAATAACACACATTCTTTCCACAATCATTCCCATGTGCACACGCACTGTTCACGCACACACACGCAGTCCACTGTCTGATGCACATGCGAGCTGGTGTCTGGGCTGTTACATTCCCACAAACGCACATGGTGCAAATGTGATGCAGCACTCCTTATAGCAAACACGGATCCACGCACATTTGCATTTGTGTCCAGCTGATCTGCTAAGGCGACTCACCTCCACCTGGCAGAACCCGGCGGTGTTTTTGTTTCTTGCCGCCTTGTTCTTCAGGTAAATAGAAAACCATCTCCTCACTGTGAATTTTCGCGTGCTGGTATCCATGGCAACGAGCAGATTTTCTCTCTCTCCCCCCCACCTTGTGCATCTATCCCATAATGATAATCATCTCTCCTGCAGGGGCTCCTAGTGTAGAAACAGATCTTTTATTGGTTTGTTTATTTGTCTCGCAGCTTCATCACTGGTCCATCCTCAATGCGGTCCTCGCTCTTTAGGTTTCCCATCATTCGCATGCGCCGCTCGTCCCTCCGGTGGCTTCTCAGACGGTCCCGTGTCCCTTAGCTGCAGTGGACACCGGCGAGCACGCAGAAAGAGTTGTGACAGAGGCTTAAAGCTACGCAGGCAGACAGCGGGATGATGAACGGGACCTGTGCTGCTGGGTTTGGGGTTGCCTTGTGTTTTGCATCAGGCTCTCTGCGTGAGGCTGCAGGGAGAGGTGACGAATAAATCTGTTCCGCTGAATCAGGAGAGGTGTGTGTGTGCATGTGTGTGTGTGAGCTCCCTCTTCACATCTCTGCCCGTGCATGTGTTTATTCATCCCCTGCTCCCTACCTCCCCCCTCTCTCTCTGCAGACCAAGGGATTGTCACCAGTCACATTGTGTGCCACCCCTCCCTCTCTTATTCTCGCCTCTGCTCCTGGCCCTCACCTCCCTCTTCGTTTCTCCCAACAGCATACAGCAACAGCTGGTGAGGTCACATGGTTGTAACCCAGCTACCTCTCTGTCTCCCTCTTCTCCTGTCCCTTCTCTTTTTGTGTGGCATCCAATTCCACACGCACAATGAAACAAATGACAAAATAAAACGGGCTACATTGTAGGCTGCATACCAGTAGATGGGAAAAGAAATACAGTGGCTAAGATCCAGTCACATTACATCAGAGCAACGGTGTTCAATAAAATCCAGAGGACAGCAGTAATCAATATTGGGATCAATAATGATGACAGCAACAAGGACAACAATCACAGAGAGTACAGAGCGATCTGGTTGATCAATGGGTGTGGGTGTGTGTGTAGGTACTTGGATCTGTCACATCAGCAGCTTTGCAGAACTGCAGTGTTACATAACCAGAGAGAGAGAGTAAAGGGGAGGGAGATGGAAATACAGACCAAACTGAGTGGGAGGTAAGAGGTAAATGAGGACTGCGTTCTACCGAGGTCAAGTGTCCACAGCTGACCTAGGCTTCATTTCTTCTTCTTCTTAAAAAAAAAAAAAAAAGTTTCAAATTCTTCATCCAGTGTAGTTCACCTCAAACGCTCAAATTGTGATCTCTAAACCTGGAAAATTACTAAAAAAAATTGTTTTTTGGCATCATTTTAATGTTACACAGGATTGAGCCCATATTTGGATGTAACTGGCACAGAATTTTAGGTCACTTTACCACTAATGAAAATGTAATCAGATGTGTTTCGTCATGCTGCTGTGCAAAGGTTGTGGGAGGAGATTCAGGATTATGGACTGGTGTCTTTGTCCGGGTGGGATTAAGGATCTATAAGTAGATCACAACATTAATATTTATACACACCGATACAAACAAACAGACAGACACTGCCACGACTCTATATTACACTACATGTTAAAACCAGCCCATGATTTTGTGGCATGTACATTTGTTTTTAAAGCAAATAATACATTATATCAAAATTACATATTACATAATGATTATAGCAAACACTGAATAGATATTGAAAGCTTTATTGTGAGAAAAAAAAGATGCACATGCTTAGTTCAGTAATTTCACACTACAACACTGATCTACTGTAGACACAATAAAATCCATGAGATTTAAAATGATTCATCTATGCACAAAAAGCCACAGTCCAACAGCATCAACAGAAACATATCAGGGTGCAGATCAGTGAGGCGTTAAATCACCTTTTCCAAAACAACTGCTAACCCTTATTCAGGCCATAGGTCAGCAAAAACTGATGTGCTGTGAACTTGTATGACATCTTGTGTAATGTACTGTGCTGACACTCGCATCTCTTAACAAATACGGAAATAAATGAAGCATTTCCTGCATACCACCTTATATTTATGGAAACAGACCTAAAAAAGAAACATCAAACACACATACTTGGCAGTTATAAAGTGGTTCATAAGAGGCACTGTGGGCTTACAAAGATGGTCCTCAAAACATGCGTTTCATCTGTATCACTGTAGCTTTTACCGTACAATGCAAAGCACCTTGAGGCGACTGCTGTTGTGATTTGGCGCTATATAAATAAAACCGAATTCAATTGTCAGATTCTGAAAACAAAACCAAAACAGAACAAAAATGCATTAACCTATACAAAAAAAATGCAAGCACCTCTGTCAAAACAGAAGAGAGTACACCCAATACGTGGTATATAAGCACATGTAGCAATGTAGAAATAAATATGGCAACAAATAATAAAAAAAAAAGACACACTACAAAGATATATAAATGTGCAGCATATTAAACTGCCTGCCCACCCTGACTTGAAATTACCATAATGCCCCCTGCTGTGCTGCAGAGAATCCCATGCTGTGCACTGGCAGACTTATCTACAGAAAGGGATAGAATTCCAGCAAAGCACAAAGCGACAGTGGAGTGTGCCTGAGTGTGCGTCCTGGTTTGTAGGACGTCAAAAGAACATTTCAATCAAAGGTAGTTTTTATTCAAGCCACAGTCAGAATTTCAATGCATTTGAATTAAAAAGAAGAATCATCATGATAGTGTGTTGTTCAATTTCAGTTTATGAAAGTACCGTTGTTGTTTTTTTACTCAACAGGTGGATAGTAAACTGGCACATCGGGGTTACACACAGATAACCCTGATCCCTTGCCAACATTCATGGGATAGTCCCAACCTCTATAAGAAACAGATTCCGTGGAAACTTGTTTCTCACAGTCCATCAGGGTGAAATTACTGTTGAAACACAACTCAATCTGCCCCAAAACCTGGAAACCGTCATTCTGTCGAAACAAACAGTCAAAAACATACCAATTAACAATCTAACAGACTGTTAGCTGACGTGTTAAAACTCATTTTGAAATGATTTGAGTGAACCTGGAATGTACCTTTGCTGAATGGCCACACTGGATCTTAGGTTTGACGAGGTAGAAGTTTTCTATTACTTCTTCAATGTATGAAAACTACAGAGACAAATCAGGAGCAAAGTAAGAGAAGCTGTAGTTATGACCTTTAACATCGTGAGGTACTTTCTAACAAGATTTTAAGATGGGATTGTACAAATACAATTAAACTTACATTGTAGTATTGTTCAGAAGGCGTGATGGAAAACTTATTCAGGATGCTAAAATAACAAAAACGCACATTTCCATTTGTAGGTTTCGGTGCTTTTGTCCAGATTGACATAAAATAACTGTGTGCGTTTCTCTGAAGTAGACTGCAGGAATCAGGTGTGTGTTCATATGTATAAACGTGTAAATGTGTGAGTGGTCTGTACCTGTCTAAATCCACTTTATGATACAGATCCAGTGCCTTGCTGAAGTATTTATGTTGGCTGTTCAGAGAAACAGCTTTGGCTGCACATGTACCGTGTTTCTTCCACTCGTATTTCCTAAAACACACGAATAACATTATTTGGAAATATTCAGCTTTTCTTAAAGATGCCCTGGACAGTTGCATGACAATTTCTGGGCTTTTTTTGTTTTGTTTTGTACAACAAGTCCACAGTAAATTCAAAAATGTAACATTTTCTGTAAATTTATAAAACTGGGTGTAAATAAAAAAAAATAAAAAAAACATTATGGTATCTTGTTGCCCAGACTGTTTATTGCACGCTATGTAAAATGAATTTCACATCTCTGATTTAAAGTAACACTGAAGTGGTAGCAGAAGTGCTCTATAGTTGCAGCAGCTCAGACATACCAGAATTCATTAGACAAGGGATCAAACAAGTCAGGCCAACTCGTCTTCATGTCTGAGAGCAGGTCCTGAAAACATACGAGCAAAGACATGCAATGTGTTATTCATCGCTAAAAGATCCAAAGCATAAAACCTGTAGAAATTCACCTTTTCAAATGGTTTTTATTTTATTTTTAGTTTTGGGTGTCTCAAAATAAAAAAACAGCAATTTATTTAGCTATTTGAAGACTTATGTATTCATTTCATGAACTAATTCCATCCTTTTTTAATTTGTGCAAACTGGTATTTAGCTTATGTTATATTGTCTTATTGTCTTGAGTTACACACAACTGATTAAAAAAAGATTTTAAAAAAAAGAGTCAATGAACAGTGTTTTACCTCTATTTCAGAAGAATTGAAATGCCATGAAGAATTGCAGAAAGCACCGCTATCTGGCCTGAAAAAAGGAAGATTCAAACTTACTCACAGAGAAAAAAGGGATATTAACACAAACAAAGAAACAAAACAGAAGCAAACAAACATATTTCAGCTGAGCAATAACAATAGTGGTAATGAGTGGTTTGGCCAAAGATTTCATTTTTCCACCAAGTAAAAAAAACCTCTTTATTCACTTAATATAGTCAGTATGGTGGAAAACATGCAATACATCCTTGTAATCAGGAATGTATTACAAACACACACACCCACCCATGCCCAACCAACCACCCACCCACACCCAACCAACCAACACCCAACCAACCACAACCAACCACCCACCCACAACCAACCAACCAACCACCCACCCACACCCAACCAACCAACACCCAACCAACCAACCAACCACCCACCCACACCCAACCACACCCAACTAACCAACCACACCCAACTAACCAACCACACCCAACCAACCCACCACCCACACACGTATTTATATCCTCGTGGGGACATCTCATTGACATAATGCTTTCCCTAGCCGCTTACCCTAACCCTAACCATCAAAAATTAATGCCTAACCCTGACCCTGACCCTAAACCACATTTTGAGTCTCAAAAATGGCTTCTAACTCGTGGGGACCGGGGTTTTGGGAATCCCCACGAGAATAGTAAACTTCCAATTTTTGGTGCCCATGAAGATGTTAATACCTGTCCACACACACACACACACGCACACACACACACGCGCGCGCACGCACGCACGCACGCACGCACGCACGCACGCACGCACGCACGCACGCACG
>VURO01048036.1:0-10259 GCA_015108175.1 Pelvicachromis taeniatus
TTAGAGATGGAGAATGAACTCGACCTGGGAGTCTGTTGTCTTATGTAGTCTGGGAGATGTTTGGATGATGGGGTGGGTACAGCCTCTTCTGTGGCCGGGTCGGGTGAGCCGCCACGGATTCTGTGGGGCTTGGTGGCTATGCTGCCGTGGGCCCCTGTCAGGATGGGCCTGGGTCCCCTGGCCTCGGTGGATTCCAGGGAGCGGGGATGCCTACTGGGGTCAGCGGGGGAGCTGGCCCCAGGGAGGAGCTACTTCTTGCCTCTCCCTTTCTTTCCCTCCCCATCCCAACTGCCTCCCTCTTCCCGCTCCACTACACCCACCATTACATGTAGGGCCTTGGGGTGCAGGTGTGTCACCAGGGTGCAGGGGAGGCATCCCACCCCCTCTGTCCCCTTCTGGCCACCTGTACCTCAATTTTATTCCACAAACCAGACATCCACATTACTCACACTTTCATTACACGTACATATAGGGCCTTAGGGTGGGCACGCTACACGGCTTCCAGAGGACGGTCTAAGTACTCAGCCTCACCTCTGGCGCCAGTGCCCACCTCTCAATTTTAAATGCATGTAGTCATTGAGGGTTTCTAGGAGGGGCTGTGATGGGGCTGCCCTCCCATGTTTTAATTGCACTCTAGAACAGCACGCAACAACACTACATTTGAGCGGGCGAAGTGAGGCATGGGGTCTTCGCTCACCCCCGGTCTCTGCCAGCCATCGGGGCGGGGGGCTGGGAGGTGGAGTTGGCCGTCCGGTTGGAGTCTGGGTTGCCGGGACCCCCTGCCACTGCGGAGCTGAGGGCGGTCTGCTTGTATTCACCTCAGGGAGGGGGGCAACATCTGGGTCTAGGTGTGGTTTCCCTCTTAAGGGGGGAGGGTACCTGGACCTGGGATGTAGTTGGGTGAGTGCCGAGTGTTTGTGGTTGTGTGCATGAGGGTGGGAATGCACGTCTGTATCTGTGTGTACCTGCTTGTCTGTGTTTATGTGTCAGGTTGGGCCTCGGACTCCGCCTCTCTGGGAACATCTCAGGGCCTCCAATGTATGGAGGCCTATCTCCCCTCACCACACTTCCTGCTGTGGCTGATGCCCTCAGACGTCGCTGCATCTGTGGTTCTTGATGTCTGGGGCTGGGTGCCCAGGTATGTACCTACTCACTCCCAATGGCTGCTTGTCAGGGCCTGGTACCCGTGGCTTGGTCGGGCCCCTTCCTTTGGGTGGGGACCCTCATGCCTCTGGCCAGTGGGCCTGGGCCTGGCCCGCCCTGGCGTGGCATGACTGGCTGCCGGTGGAGCCCACGGGCATGTCACTACGGCCCCCTCTGGCTTCTGTTCCGTGGCTGCTGGGTGACCCCTCATCTGGGGCTTTCCTCAGCTCCATCCAGGAGGGTGGCACAGTTGCCCCTTGGGTGGTCCTCCTAGGGCTGTTTTGGGAACCTCTGGTCGTCTGGGGCCTCGATCTCCTCCGTGCCTGCTTCATGTCCTGGGGGATGGAGCTATGGCTCACCACACCCTCTGACAAATCATTACATGGAGAAGTCTTTTGAATACAAGCGCGCACATCCACACAGGTGTACACACGGGTGTTCAGGGACACAATTTACACCTTCCCTGGCTGCTGTTTTGGAACACGTTATGTGCTGTCAGTTCTGCATACTGCACAACCAATATTCAATATTTACTGTTAAACTCTGTTATTGCTGTGGTCCCCAGATTGTGTTCCTCTGCATTAGTCTTGCTTGTTCTCTTTTGCTTTTCTTGTTGTTGTCGTTTCCCTTTGCTTGTTCCAACAGGTGATCCAGTGGATGTTTTTTGTTGTTGTTTCTTCCTCTCACTATCCCTCTTCCCTTCTGTTTTTCTCTCCCTCACTCCCCTTCTTTCTCTTTCTCATTTTCCTGTCCCCCAATCATGTCATGTCATTAACAAATGAAAATTAAATAAATGATAATAACAAAGGTCACTCAAATGGATCACTACGGCAAAGTCATGACGGTCCTTTTGGTAAAAATAAATCCGTTGGGCATCCTTCTTGACCTTCAGACAATAATTCTGATAGGTAAAGATCCAAACGGGACAAAAAAACCCCCCAAAACCCCAAACTTGTTTACAACTAAAAATGTGATTGTTATTTGGTAGGTGAATAGCTAACAGAATTCACATATTTATACCCAAATGTGAGCCAGCACAATTGGTAGGGGTGTTTCTCAGAAAAGTCAGAAGTTAAGCAATGACAGCGTTCAACTACAAAAAGTAATTTTCAGGCATATATAATTTAAAAAAGTACTTCGCTAATTTTTCTGCTCAATTGAAAAACAGTATATTTGAAATTTGTGCTTGTTTTAAGCTCAAATAAATTGGGAAGGTTGCAGCAGAAGGTGCATCAGGTATAAAATCTTGGCTAGTATCATGAAAAATTTGATTTTTATACCAGATCAGTTAGGATCGGCTTAACATGGACCACCTTCACTGCTGTTGGCACAAAAAGATGCCACTGGGCTGACACACTTTTGGGCCAATGAGTCAACTGAAATACCCACTGACAGCAGTCCATTCATTCATTTCCATTAACAACACTGTATTGTCCAATCAAATCTCTTAATGCAACCAGGCCCTCCCCTACCTTCGCTACGTGCTCATACAGCTGGCAAATTCTATACTGGGGCCTGCAATTACATCAGTAGAACATGTTAAATCAAAGGTGGAGATCAAGAGGCCACAGAACAGTGGGAACCACAGTGTAGTGAATAACATGGATATAATGAGCCACCCCTACTAGAAGAGAGCATTGGAAATGCTCTCTTCTAGTAGGGCTCCATCATCCAACTAGATGATGCAGCTTGGACATCATCTAGTTGGAATTGAACTAGATGATGTCCAAGCTGCCTGCAGTGTTCGATCCATCTGTTGTGCTGAGAATGAAGTTTTTGGCCAAGAGCACAACTTTTCAGGCATCAGAGAGATGCTTGCAGATGCTCTATTTACCATTACCACCATCAATATAATATGTGTATATATATCATTATCTTCTATATGACCAAATATCATTTACTATTAGGCTGATTTTTTTTTAAACCATTCCTTTAGGAAAACAAGCAATTATGAGTGCATTATGGAAAATTGTGCACAAATTATCAAAAGTAAAAGTAATTATTCTGGAGAAAAATGTTCTACATCAGTGTTCAGTGGAATAATATTACTGCTTCAGATGTTTAAGATAGAGCTCATTTTTGAAATATTCATTATTCTGTTTATATCCAGCATCACATTCTACAAATTATATTTTTGCAGTGGCTATGCTGTAAGTGTATCTATGAAAAAATCAGTTGTTCATGAGCTTAAACACAGGCCTACATGTTGATTGTTCAGAAAGTATTTTAAAATAATATGAAATATAAACAATATATCATGACAAATGAAGGTGGAGTGCTGGCAAAACAGCAGGTTAAACATATTACATTCAGACATTTTCAATGATGTTCATTTGAATGTGCTGCTTAGCCTGCACCTGGTCATGGTGGTTTCCCCTCTCCATCATATTCACAGCTTTGCTCCATCTTCTCTACTTCAAACATGTTGGCCAACGTGGTTAACAAGAAGAAAATAATCTGTTATGATGTTAAATCGCTGACAGTAGATTACTTGCTAATGCTGAGTTATGAGAGATCATCCTGATCACACTTTTTCATACCACTGTAAGTGCAGCTTACTGGTAACAATAGGTGACTGTGGCCACAAGATGCCAGTAATGTAAAGGCCAGATGCACATATTAATTGACAGGCAAGGAGATTTATGACAGCACTGTCTGAGATCAAAGGAGCGATATCGCTTTACTTAGTAGTTTTAATTTATGCTTGTCCTTACAGAACACCACTGTCTGTTTTTCTCGCTCTGTCATTATCGATCTATCCATCTATCTGAAGATAGATAAAATAATGCAAAGAAAACAGAAAAGTTGTACAACCCCCTGTGAGCAAGTGCTCTGGTAACAGTGGGGAAAGAAAAACTCCCTTTAAACAGGAAGAAACCTCCAGCAGAGCCAGGCTCAGGAAGGGGCAGCCATCATCCGCAACCAGCTGGAGTGAGGGCGTGTTGTGGAAATTTCAAGTACACTGCAAACACCTGGTGAGCATTTTTGAGGTGGAGTTCATTAATATTGCAGTGGAGAGAGCACTCAGGTCACACACCAAATGGTCTCTAAAAACAGGCGCAGCCCTGACCCCTTATATATGATCTGACCAACACTTACAGACATAGGAAGTTACAAGTTACAACTTACCCTCCATTTAAATGTCACTTGTGATATTCATATTCCCAATTCTCCAAGAGAGGCCTCTTCCTTCTCTAGGGCTTAGAGAGAGGTCTCACTGTCTGTCAAGCCCCCCAGGCACCTGCATGTATCAGTCTAACTTACTCACTATGTGTAAAATTAGGGTACGGAGGTACGGGATAAACCAACAGCCACAGCACGTGAGTATGGCAACAAACATGGCTATGGACATTAACAAAGACACCACTATGGCTTTTTACTTACCAAAGTGACTACTAAACTAGTCATCCAACGGGTTATTTATGCAAGAGTCATCTGCCATTTGGGAGGACAGCAACCCTTCCAAGGTCCTGGTTACAGAAACATCTGGAGCTGTGTTATTAGCAAAAAAGTACAGCACATAAGACCCAACACAGCACAAACACCCCCTTTCTCAGCCAAAAGCATGCCAGGCCATTAAGGCCAGGCCTACCTGAACAGCCAGCTGTTCAGATAGGCCTGCCACTGCATCCCGTCAAATTGGCCAGTTGCTGAACATTATAATGAACATAATTTATCCTGTCTACGTTATTATTGTTTGGGGTTATCCATAGGAAGATGGATTCAAACCCCCCTGCAACCTGGTCGGTCAATATATACTCATCAGCAAAAATGAAATGAAAAATACACTGCAATCTCCCTCAAATACGTACCTTGTTCGGGCTCCAATAACTATTGCACCAGCTTGGGTCTTTGGGTTCAGGCCATCCCCTCGGGAGCATAGATACACATAGTGAAGTTCAATGTGGCATTCATATCTGATCAGGCAGGCGTCCTTCTTCACCGCTGTTCAGACTCGTCTGGGCTGTGACGTCACCTCCAGCTGCGGATCTCCCCAGAAGCTTCACTACTGGGCAATCATCAGCCTGGTGAAGAGCAGCAGGGCCACCCCATTGACAAACTGCTTCTCAGTGCGGCACATCACTCAGGGTAGACTGCCTGGGGTGCAAGGATTATTCTTCCCCGTGCGCTTTGGTTGTTCTTGTCCCTCCCCAGGCGGTTCTCCTGTGAACAGTTTGCAATGACTGGCATGGATCCATGTAGCTTGCTCTCCAACCTTCACTGCTGTCTGCGTGGTCAGCAGAACTTGGAATGGACCCAACCAATGCCTCGCCTTCCAGTGCTTCCTCTTGAAGTATTTCTCCAACACCCAGTCCCCTGGTTTGAACGGGTGCAACAGTCCTTCTGATGGTGTGGGCAGAGCTGCCTTCACTGTTTGGTGTATATGTGAGAGAGTCTTGGAGAGATTTTGAAAATACACAATCAGTTTGCTGTTACACAATTCTGTACGCTTTGGAGCTTCTGCCCCCACTCTGGCCGGACTTCCATACAGCACTTTCTAGGGGCTGAGATGTATTGGAGAAATCTGGCGTGAGTTATGAGATGGCCCTAGGTGACCTGCTCCCTACAGAGTTGTAGATTTGATTTGCTGGCTTTGTGACCCTTGTGATACAAATGTTTCAGCAAGGAGAGAGAATCTGCACTGCACTGCTCTTGGGTGTGTGCACACAATAACAAATCATTTACATACTGCAGCAACACTGTGCCCTGGGAGAGAACCAAATCTGGCAGAGAGTACCTAAGTGCTGCATTATAAATTGCAGGGGACTCACAGTAACCGTGACACAAACGGGTTAAAGTGTAGGGCTTCCCCTGGAACTCAAAGGCGAACCAGAACTGGGTATCTGGATGGACTGGAATAGGAAAGAATGTATTAGACAGATCAACAACAGTGAAACACATGGCGTCTGAATGAATCTGAGATAAAATGGTGGGGGGATCTGGAACTTCAGGGGCTCCAGGGATCACCGCTTTATTTACAGCCTGCACAAAACACCATTCAACAGGTTCATTTGGCCCCCTGATTTTCTTTACAGGGAACAGTGGAGAGCCAACTGGAGAAGTGGGGCACAGAACAATCACTCCTGCCTTTAACAATGATTCAAACACAGGAGTATGGCTTCCTCTTTAAGGAGGAAGCCATACTCCTTAAAAAGCCATACTCCAAAAAAGTCCTCTTTTTTGGCATGGCCGAAAAGAGGACTTGGGAGTTATCACCACAGGCTCACAATCTTTTATCAGTCCTACATCATAATTGGATGAGGCCCACAGGCCATCAGGCACCTCTATCAACAGTGGTGATAGAGGTCTGCAGAAGGTGCTGCTTGAAACAACAACTGTGAGACAGTCGTGTTAACTAGCTCAACTGAGCGGACACAAAGGACATTGCACAATGCACACCATGGGTTTCTTGAAAGCTTTCAGTTTTGGAGAAAATAGCACTGCGGGGTCCTCTGTAGCCTGCCAATCGCGAGCGTTGTTGCACCGGTGCACAAACAACCCCACGTCTTCCCACTGGCGATCATGAGTTTTTGCCAGGGAAACGTGTGGGGCGGATGCATCCATAACAAACACTTTATTTTGCTCTCCAGTAAGTGTAATAGCAAGTGCAGCAAATGTGGCGCTCCAAAACAAACAGTTCACATTTCACTTATCATCCTTAACATGGGACCATGTTTCCTCATATCTGCCATCAGGCCCCTGTGGGGAGAATTACGACGTGCAGTGGAGGTCACCGGTACCCGTAAAACAATGTTCTGGACACATACAAAGATTTGCCGCCACCGGCCCACCGCCCAGTTTCTACTCATAAGTGAATGCTGGGATGGCGGGGCTGTATTTCACCATTCTATGGTCACAGTCTGCTTGCAGTATTGTGATACCTTCAGGAATGGAGATCAAATTTGTAATTTATACATGAGATCTCTGGCCAGCAGCTTAAGCGGACACAGATCAGACCACAAAAACCCATGTTTAAATTTTGAGCCCTACTCGTCAATGCAAGACACGAGTGTGGTGAAATTCTCCACACTCGTGTCTTATGTAGATGTAGAATGTGTGAACCTCCGCCCAGCGCCGGTTTGCATGTGAGAGAATCAGATTTCAAAACAGAGTTTGCTGCCCCTGAATCTACAAGAAACTCAGCTTTTTGACCACAAACTAACATTTTATAGGTGGAAAAAGATTTACACGACTCATTAGTGAAATGCACATACATTTCTTTGGGTGACGGGCAAACTCTAAGGCCCACTTAGAGTTTGCCCGTCACCCAAAGAAATGTATGTGCATTTCACTAATAATGGCTTGGTGTATTAGTGTATGTGTGCCCAAAGCAGTCTTTATTGCATTTGTGTGTGTGTGTGTGTTACCTCCCTGTACTAATGGCGTCGTGGGCAAACCATGCAGCCCCGTCTGGAGTTTCGTCTTCCCACCCTCAATTCGCCCGGACTGGTTTTCCTCTCCTACTTCAGCCCTTCCAATGTCTAATTCTCCCACAAAGGTAGCAGCGGACCTCTTCATGTCCTCCTGCGGCTATCTCCTCCCCTCTTCCTCCTCGTTTCCACCCCTGCTTCTCCTTCTTTCTCCATTCCCCTGCTGGCCTGCACCCCCGCTTGCCACAGCACTGAACAATATCAGTGCTGCATTGTGCAGGTCAATACTCTGCTTCTCTTCCTTTGCTGTTTTCTTCGCATCCAACCACTTCTGGGAATGACGACGTCTTTCAGCCAGCCTTGGCTCGCCCTTTCCAGATCGCTTGACCTCGTCTGTTATGTCTAGTCTCAATCCTCGAAAAATGTATCCACAAAGGTGTCTCTCATAGGGGTCAGCTTCTGCTCTGTTCATATTCTGAGGCTTAACCATGCCACTATTGTCTTCGAATGTGCTCATAAGATGGTGAATAAAGTCATCCACTGACTCATCTTTATGTTGTTTGCAGGTGTTTATTTTCACCATGTCCACTTCCTCAGGAAAAGCTTGACCCAAAGCAACATTCAAATTAGCTTTGGAGTCCCGATAGTTCCGGTTGCCGTCGTCTGGCCACACCAGGTGCGTGATGCGGAGGTCGGGCACTGACAAACTTTGGGAGATCTTCTGGAGGTCTGCAGACATCATCTTTGCTGCAACCGCCCTGCGCACTTCTACTACTTCATTCTTCTTCACATGTCTCAGAAAATATCTCACGCCTCTGGGGGTTTCAACTTTCACCTCAACCCCGTCCCCTTGGTCATTCTCGTCATTATCCTCCATATCTTCATCAGTGCCAGGAGCCCAATGCTCTTCCTCTAAGAGGGGTTTGAGGATTGGGTGCCCAGGCTGAGTGGGTTCGGCAATCTCATGCTTCAGGCCCGCTGGTTTGACCCAAAGATCTTTCTCGCCGGTTGGTGGCTTCCCTTGTGTCAGGGCTAAAGCAAAGATAGGGTCAGTAGTGGAGGGGGGAGCATTGAGTGGGGGCGGTACTCTTGCGGCGTCGAATGGTTGCTGATGGAGAGGTTGCACTGGGCCCGGGAGCTGCTGGGCTTGCAGCAGCAGTTGCGGTCTGGGAGGACAGGCGTTCAGATCGGGGTTGGCCTTCATCGCCTGTAGGGCGACCTGCAAAATAGCACATGGAGCGGGCGGTGAACCGTCCCTAACATATCGTGGTGGAGCTGTGGCTTTAGCAGCAGCTGCTTTTTATCTGCATTTGGCATCTCCTTAAGCACTGCCTTTTTCTCCCATCTCCCCGCTTCCTCTATTCACATTTTAAGACATCTCTGTTCATCATTTATCCTAAGCCAGGGATGGCTGGCTGCAGGACACGGGCCCTCGAGGCCTGGAGTTGGACACCCCTGTCCTGGGCACATCAGCCGATTTAACTTCCTTTTTTAACATTTCTTGTTTTTCTCCTTCCAACTGCTCTTCCACCTTTTTCAGCTGGTTCACACTAAGCAAATCCTTTTCAGGAAAACCATTTTTTTTTCGCCATTTCTCAAAATATTTCATACATTCTATTCCACACAAAAGTTGACTTTTCACCCAGACCACCAGGAGGAATCCTCCACCTGGTCGCCTTACTGGGCCCCTTCCCCATTACCCAACAGAGCATCCTCTGTGCTGTCTTTTTGCCTTTTTTCACTGGTGCAAAAGTGCTAAATACCATACACCAGAACTCCCAACTAGTTGATGTTCTAAGATCGTACATTTACTATTGCAACAACAAGGCACACTTTCACACACTAGAATACCCAAACTCGCTGAGTTTCTAGGACCCAATTATTGCAACTGAGAAACTTTTACAACTTTTCCCTACGGTCTGGTTGAAAACCCTTCCCAAATCAAAGATAACTTAGCGTTGCAGATCCTTTGCAGTTCCTCTCTCTCCCTTTCTTTTGATTGGTCAGAATTCCCTCATGTGCATCACTGGAATGCGTGTCCACAGTTCTCCCGTTGTTCAAAGAGGATGGTGGGACTGAGGCGATTTTTCCTCAGGGGCCAGTCACCGTGGCCCGTGATCAAGCGGAGCTTAAAATTGCCAAAATGCCAAATTGTTGTGGAAACTGCAAACACCTGGTGAGTTCATTAACACTGCAGTGGAGAGAACATACCAAAACGGCCTCTAAAAACAGGCGTGGCCCTGACCCCTATATGATCTGACCAAAACTTACAGACATAGGAAGTTCCTCAACACATCATGTGAGTCTATACCTTCAGTTCAGCTCATCCTTAAACCCTCTCCCCCAGAGATCAAGTTACAACCTATTTACCCATTTAACTGTCACTCGTCATATTCATATTCCCAAATCTCTAAGAGAGGCTTCTTCCTTCTCTAGGGGTTAGAGAGAGAGAGGTCTCACTGTCTGCCTAGGCCCCCAGGCGCCTGCATTTATCAGTCTAACTTACAATGCCTCACTATGTGTAAAATTCCATATGTATATATACTGCTCACAAAAATTAAAGGAACACTTCAAAGAAACACATTAGATACATCAGATCTCAATATGAAGTTGGATATCTATACAAATAACAACAGGGCAATGTCTTAGGAACAAAAGGATGCCAAGTCTTTTAATGGAAATAAAAGTTTTCTGCCTACAGAGGGCTCAATTGTGTAGACACCCTAAAATCAGAGTGAAATGAAG
>VURO01048038.1:0-29141 GCA_015108175.1 Pelvicachromis taeniatus
GACTTAAACCACGCCCCCCGAACACGCAGTTCTACAGTATGGGGATATTTTAACCGAAAAGGAAGTGATTCAGTCGTTTGCCGGCTTTTTAAGGTGGAAATGGCCTATCATAAAACGACCGTAAGTTTTCAACTTTTTTACTAACGCTGGTTTTTACCCTTTAATTCATCCAGACACCCCCCACGTAGACATACACTCAGAGATAAACACCCAACCTCCGTAAATGCAAAACTAATTTAAGCTGCTTAGCAGTAACATATATCATTAGATTAATCGATGCATCAAAAAATTTATCACTAGATTCATCGATTCGGAAAATAATCGTTTTGCCCAGCCCTAATTCCCAGTAAAAACCTACATTATGACGAGATGATCAGTGTTCATCTGTTAGTGGTTGTAATGTTGTAGCTGATGTATGTTGCTCTACATTTAGTGTTTTATGCTTCAGACAGTATTCAGCCTAACTTCAAACGACACCGCCTCCTCATTCTTTAAAGCAGGATCATTTGCAGGTGAGGCTCTGATGCAAGGAGCTCCAAAAACACCCTAACAGCAAGGTTTATGTTGTTTGAAGCCTGAGTTTATTCTCAGAGTATTTCTACTGTTTACTTCATGATGGTCATGATGAAGTATAACAAAACTGCAGCTCTGATAACTTATATAATAGTGAGTAGAAAACGTCTTTCATATCCTTTGGGCCTTGCTCATGCCAGAATAACAACTGTGACTCTTTAAAGCTTGGACTCGGGCATCGGTGCATTAGCAGACGTGCAGCCGCCATGGAGCCCATTTGTTCTAGTAAATACTTCTCCACTGATGGTCCGAAGTGTCTTTACACTGCAGTTATGAGAGAATCAACATTATTTTCTTCATAAGTAGTCAAAATGTTTCTTCTTCAGTGTCTGATTAATCTACAAATCATTAATATATCGCTTAAAACTGAATTCCCAAGACTCCACTGTGTAAATGTTTTCTGAAGCTAAATGTCTAATATTATTTTTCAGACAATTTCTATACAATACATGACAGCTCTGATTTTAATGTCCACGTGAATAATTCATGTCAAAACCTTGTAGAACAGGTCTTTCTGCAACCATACTATTAATACAAAGGACCCCATTGCAGTGAGGGACTTCTGAATTGGGAAAACTTCTTCTTTTTTTTTTTTTTGCCAACAGTCCAATTACAGGTTCTTAAGGTCAGTCTGAAGTATGGATTGCCCTAAAGCTGCCTCATCAAAGAATCTTCTTTCGTATCAGAACGAAAGAAGATTCTGATGAGATACACAATAAATTCTGTATTTTTCGCCCTATAAGACGCTTTGGATAGTGACAGATTTTTGTGTCCATACACTATCACAGTGGATTATAAGTCAATTTAAATGTGACAGAGGCCAGTACTGTGAAGCAGGGTTTATCCACGTAACTTTGGTTTCTATAATACAAAGTTGGTTTATTTCTTACAGATGTAAACTGCCATGTGACCATAACCTGTCACAAATCTATAGGTATCAAATCACTGTCTACTGACCAATCAATTGTCCAAAAACTAGTGTCACTAATCTCTTGAACCTCTGCGGGGAGTGTAGAAGGGTCCAAAGTTTTTTTTATTTCCCCTGATAAACATCTGCAATATGTAGATACTTACATACATCTTTGTTCAATTATTTTTTTTTCTGTTGCCAGTAAATAATTTCACACATGTTTTATAGGCATTTACAGTGTGCTAAAACAGGACAGTGTTAAAGCGCTAGGTAACAGAACGGTAGACACCAGGTTTGGTAGAAATTCAAGTGAGTGTTGTTGTTACTTCTTCACACAGCACTTACAACCTTCGCTGCGCTGGTGCCATTAGCTAACAATCCTGACCCTCATGGTAAAACAAGAACAGTTCATCAAGCAGATTGGCTATTGGATCTATTCTGTAGCAGTGTCTGTCCGGTGGTAGATAATTACAGTGGCAGATTTTCCAGTGTCACTTTGCTAATTTGCCAGTGTTCGTTATAGCGCTCAATTTTATTTGAGTGTGTATTGTATGCTCTTTGCTCTTGGTGCCTCCACCTGTTTTTCATCTTGACTTCCATCCCTGTCTGCTAGTTCTCCTCCACAATTGGTTGGATCTGTTTAAAAGCATTATTCATGGCAGCTGTGGATTTTGTGAGCAGCTAGCCGTGGTCTGGAAGTTACTGTTAGTTACATGTGTGGCTTTCATGTCATTTGCTTATATCCTTCTTCTATCTTTTGCTGTTTTGTTCACATCACTAGTTTATTACTTGCCATTGGATATGTTCTGTAGTCTGTTTTGTTGTTTGTTGACATGCTTGAACTTTTAAACTGCTACATTCAGGTCAACCCATGTTCACCTGACTTTTTAGCCATTCATTCAGCCTTTAATTGTTAGTAATGGTTTCTTACTCTGCTTCTGCACTGGTTTGATCAAGCTTAATGTACCAGAGAATTAAACACTTTTGTAGAAACAACAGAGTCTGCTTCTACAGACAGGAACCCATATTAAACATTCAGTTTTGGTTTCATTTGGTTTACATAAAGATTCAAAATTGTATCTCATACAGCACAGTACTGGACTATAGTACAGAAATTCTGCTGGATGAGCCAGCATGTTCCTTTAGAGTTGACACAGTACATCACTGCCAAGCAAGCTGAGCCGCTCGCTCAAAATGGGATCAGTTTGGAAAAATGAAAGTGACTTAGAGCTGAGTGGATGCTGTCAACTGGGACACCACATTATAAATCACTGTATGAGTCTCCCGAAGGACATAATAAAGACAGAGACTGTGCCACAGGACATCCTGAGACATGTACTGTGATCAGTGGAGCTTGTGCATTGTTATGCCTGTTCTATTCCAGATCATACAGAAGCTTAAGGACAGAACAGTGCTGACTGGCATCACCTCATTTATAATCTCCTATTGAAACGATGGTTACTGCTTATTGACATCTTGTATTGTTCACAATGCAGCCCCTAAACCATATCAAATATCTCGCTACCTCATTTCAGATTTAATTAAATCCTAAAGTTACTTTTAGTTACTTGCTCTGACACATTTCTATATAAAAGTGAAACTCCATTCATAATCAGGATCACACGTATTTGTGTGCAGACCTTTGTCTCCACAGACATACATGCTTTAGAAGGCAGCCATGTTGACACCTGACTCCAATGAAGAGGGAGTGATCCATGAGATTTCAATACTTGGATGCTTTGCTTAACAATGAAGCCAATCTCTGATTTAAGACCTCAGTAAACTCCATTTCTGATGAATTTACATCCTCCATTTCAACACAGCATAATGCTCATTTTGTAAAACTTTTTTTTAAATGCACATAGTAAAGCAGGGTATGCTTAAGGGCATATATCATATCAGTTTCTCAGTATCAGTAGTGGATTCTGGTTGCGCACAATTGTTTTGCTTTGGCAGCAACTTAAACTGCGTTAAATCAACAACTTATTCATATTAAACAAACCTGCGAATTTTGTGTTGATAAAACATGATTGAAACATGTTTACATGAAGTAAGTTGAACTCTTGGAATATTTTAATCCTTCACAATTTTCTCACTTTATTCCATATCCTTTACTGCAATACTACTTGGTCACTTAAAAACTACATGTTGTCTTCATATTACATAATGTTCAACAGAATCTAGAGTCTGGTTAACATAAACTTTTCATGGATTTACAACAACTTCCACTCCATCCATCCTCTTATCTTTGTCAGGGTTGCAGGGGCCTATCGCAGATGTGATAGGGTAAGTGGCAGGGTACACTGTGGACCAGTTGCCAGTCTATCAATGGGTTAACACATAGAGACAAACAACCATTTTTCACAGGTAATTTACATTCACTAACTGACCTAGCCCTAATAACATCATGACTTTTAACTGTGGAAGGAAACCAGAGTACCCACTGCAAACTAGCCAAATTGTGGAATTGAACCCAAGACCTTCTTGCTTTAAGGTAACAGTGCCAACCACTGCACCACTGAGCTGTCAACACAGGCTTCACAAAAGTTGAAAAGCTATGATTACAAAGCTTGATGCAGAATTTTCTTTACTATTTTGTCCTTGACAGGTTAAACCACAATAAATAGCAATAACGTGTAAATGGTGTGTGTATAGTTGTCTGCCTCTTATAACCCCAGTGACATTCACCATAGAAACATAAAATGTCCTTGTTTTGAGTGTGGGTTTGGGTACACCTTCCAGATAGTGGCTACATCCATATTTGATGCTTTTGATGGGAGAGACTTGATTCATGTTAATTAAATTAAGAGAAACTATTTTAGAGTTTGCTTGAAATATAATTCACCACGCATCATGATTCAACCAAAACTAACAGACTAAATTTCTTCAAATTTCACTGAAAATAAGACCAGAAACATTTAGTTATCTGAAAATAGCAGGTCAGCTAAACTTAGTTTGGACTGGAAATAGATTCTCCCACAAAAAAAAGAAAACATTATCTAAACTCATGGAAAGATTCAGGGTCAATGTGATTCAGAGATTAAAATGTAATGAAAACCTTTGAGTCTTTTCATAATCATTTTGCCTCTGATTGTACAGATGTGACTCTTCTCATACTTGTTCTCTGCTCTGACTTTTTTTTTAAGGACTTCATTGTCTTTGCTGTTATATGCCATCTATTAATGATGATTTCATGTCTTTTTGCAGACATTTTGAACATCTCATTTGCATCTGTGTTCATTTAAAATCTATTTTTACTTTGGGTTCATCCATCTAGTTTTTTCATTCAGTTTTTGGTGGTTTTTTTTGTGCTTATTTGCAATTGTTTTGCATTTCATTGCATACATTTGATTTTCGTCAGTGCCTTCTGCTGTTTCTGGTCATATTTTCCTTGTATGTTTGTCTGTTTCTACAATTGCACAACCTTTTTTTTTGTTTTGCAGTTAATTTTAGTGCCTTGGGTCTTGAGTGACTTTGTGTCTCCTTGTGGTCATTTGATTAACAATTTAAACAAATGTTGAAACTGCTTCTCTGTAGCTGTAATACATCTCTGGGGTTATGCACAGTAGCCTTGTTCAGAAATCCATTAATGACAACTTAAAGAAAAAAATTAAATTTGAAAACATCATATGGAAACAGTATTACATTTTGACATTTTCTCACTGGAAGGAATGTGTAAGCTTCACGATTCCTATTATCACTACTCCAATGGTAAATAGAGTACCATTAGAGTAGTAAATGTTCACTAAATAAATACACCAATATGATAAAGTTTTAGACAAAAGTGTGGTAGAGTGAATGTGCAAGTGAATCCTTTCACAGTTTTTCAGCTGATAGTAGCTGCAGTAATGCTGTTGGTAAGACTATTCCTTTTGTGAGCAGGAAAGAGAAAGATCGGCTCTGGTTAAACACAGTGTGGAAATCCTAACTGGATTTACTGAAGAGTCTGTTATGTTATGGTTGTAGCTTCAACTCACCTAAAGGGTATCTGGTTTTATTTAGTAAAACTAACAAAAGTCCAATATAACAAAGAAGCTACCATCCATCCATCCATCCATCCATCCATCCATCCATCCATCCATCCATCCATCCATCCATCCATCCATCCATCCATCCATCCATCCATCCATCCATCCATCCATCCATCCATTTAACTGAATCCAGTTTAGGACAACATCATTACACTCCTTTAATGAAAGCTGTTTCCATCTTTCACTGAATGTCAATAGAAAACACTACTTTGTTGTTTTCCAGTGTATTGGCAGCTAAGCTTAAGTTAAACTGAGACATTCTCTGAGGAGAGATGGTTTGTATCACAAGCACAAACAGTATGTACTTGTGCATGAACCACTACAATCTGTTCTAAATAGGAAACAATGCCTTTGTGCCAGCATTCAATTAGATGAGAATAACATCAAACATGGAGACATGTGAATGCTAAGACAAATGGAATATAAAAACAAGCAAAAATATATCTATGAACTAAATCTTTAGAGAAAAAACTGTGGCTAAAACTAATATACTGTAGATCAGGTTCCAAAATGAATATTATTTCCATATTATTTCCATTTTTGAAATGCTCCCAACAAAATTTATCTACAACTATCCCGTTTTAATGCTGCTTTTAAAGCTAGAGATGATAGAAGAAGCATACAGTTTAAAGAATGCACCTATATTTCTTCCTGGGTACTCAGTCAAACTTACTGAAAACATATGATTGACTTTAAGTTTCCAACTTTAAGGTTGCATTTTGAAGGTATGGGGTCCAGGACAGGGATGATACAGATAATGTCATGTAAACACTTTGAGAGTCTAAAGACGGCATGTTGGCAACACATAGGAGAGAAACTGCGACAGCTTGCCTCTGTGCTCCACTTAGGGTTGACAGTGTTGCAGACCACTCCGGAACGTTTCTCCTGGCCGTGGTGTGGCAGAGACGGGAAGATGCTGTGCTTTCCGGGCTGAATGGACAGCTTCAGGTATGGGTCTGGATTGAAGAACATCCCCTTTTTCAGTCCCACTGCCTGGAGGTCTGAAGATTCACAAACACGGTTTTGTGAAATTGGGAAGACACACATGTGTCTGGTTTCTATTATTCTATGATTCCAATGTTCATTTAGTTAAAGCTACAGTTTGTTTAGACAAAGTATTTTTAGAGGTAATACGTTTAGAAAGATTCTCACCAGACAAAATCAAAGATATACAAACTACTCTGAATAAAGAGATCATTTGCAGTTTCTGATCCCTGCTGTGCTCCTGGAAACACTCACCACTTTAGCAGGGATTTTTACTCACCCTCAGTCTTACTGATCTACACCTCAGCACATTTTCATCACAGCAGTCCACAGTGTTATTTTTTTTTTCAAAGCTAGTGGCTTAATTTAGATTTTCTTTTTTTTAGATTAGGTTAAATGTATTCTTTAGATAAATCCCAACACTGCGCTTACATTCGATGTATGAAAGAGCATGAAACACATTGTTTAAAAGTATTCTAAGAATTCAAAATCAGCACAAAATGCCAGCTGGGAGACTTCCCCTTGTATAAGGCCAGCACAAATATAGGTTTACTCAGGAAAAAATAAAGCTGTTTTTTGACAGAGAAACTATGACAGCAGGCTGCCCAGTCTGGCCTTAAACTACAAATGGGAAGAAAAAAAACCTGAATCACATAACCACAGAAAGGAGTGAGGGCAGACACGCCTGAGTTACCCCAAATTAAAATACCACCAAATAGGCAGCAGAGAAATAACTATGACAAGTCTAGACTGCCTCGATATGAGACCATTAACACATCAAAGCAAGGTCATGTACCCACTGGGGGGTTTGCACAGATTCACAAATGTAACCGTAGTGGAATATGTAAGTGGTAGTGGAAAACTGGAATATCTGGGCTTTCTTTATATTCCGTTTTTTTTTTTTTTTCTTCTAAAAGAACAGACATTCCAGTTACAGGCACTGCACAGGAGCCTTTGAAGGTAATATGTGATTTACATAACCTGGATGTTCCCCTGCAGAGAAAAGTCAGCCAGTGCTCAGCTGCAGATGGAGAGCACCAAGAATGCACATCACTGTGGTTCATCCTCTGAAGTGAGTATATGCTCAATAATGTGTATTTTTGAATATAGATATCATCTATATAATGTGGAAGAACACTTTGATGTTAATCTTACCGTTTTCTAATAACAACAGGCTTATATTCATGTTAGCTTAATGATTAATCCTGAGCACTTTGTCATCTGAGTCACCAAATAAACAGCTTTCTGCTCTCAGCCAACTTCAGCTTACAGAAATCCTGGAGATGGCCATAAGTGTTTAGAAACATCAGGTCCAAAACAAGAGTCATAAGTTGTGGAGTGTGAGAGTACTGAGGACCCAAAGGCAAACAAGTGCAGTGAAAATGCACCTTTTATTAAGTTGATGTAGTGTCCAATACTTCTAGTTCAAAACATCCTAGAAACCAGTGCTGAGATGCTAAAAGAACCAAATTCAGAAACACCAGCTCTGCTGCTCAGTGTGAAGTCATATAGTGTGCTGACCATTGTAACAGCTACACAGACAGACTTCTTAGGACTGACATCTTTTAATCATTTAATGTATAATTTCAAGTAATATGAATCACCTTTCTGGACAATACTGAAAATAAAATGCTGTACTGGCTCCAGTGGCTGAAGATTGAACTAATGCACCCGTTCTTTACTGCACAATGACTGTCACTTACTGTTAGAAAGTGTAATACTTGTTTACAGAGAATAATGGAAAATATAAAACAGGCTATACTTCACAACAGCTGAAAACCCTTCCTTCACTACATACAAATACATGACAGCAAATATACACTAGTATGTGTAAAACACAAACACAGTGTCTTTATAATGTGCTTCAATACAACCTGTGATTGAAGAAGTGTGATTAAGCTCCACACACAGTAAAATTCGGTGCATAAACAGTACAGTGTCAAATAAAAATAGATATTTGGGTATGTTTTATAAAGCCTGAGAGCCTGAATGAAGCACAGTTAAAGGTGTACATTGGTACAAACTCGTGATCCTCCGTAAAAACATTGTTCCTAATGTACTGCAGGAGCCATTGTCAGGACTGTCACAAGAACATAATGGTTTTAACTGAGAAAGCTGTTAACTTGGTGATGAACTCAGATGTCGAAATGTTTAGGATTAACATAACAAGAGTTATCCCAAATTGCCTGGATTATATCTACAGCACTTTGCATATACTAATTCTAGAAAATAAGCCACAGGGATGTGCAACCATGGTGTTCTCTCTCTGCAGCTGAGCATTGGCTGACTTTTCCCAGCAGCAGCTTATTTAAACCGTGTACTAACCTTCATAGGCAAATGGGGAGTGTCTGCAGTTGGTAAAACAGTTTTCTCGTGACGGGTTGTAACTGTTTATCTTCTGATAAACAACACAGGAGTGCAGAGCAAGCCCAGATTACTTTTTGGAAATGAAAACGATCAGATTTGTGAAGCTGAAGTTAAATTTTTACTATTTATTCAGGTTTGGGTATACACATTTGTAAAATTACACACAAGTCACCATACAAATTTTTAAATCATAGTTTACACTTGTGGATCACATCACATGCATTTGTAACCCCTCTGAGCTCAATTTCTCTCCATAGGAAAATAATGCAGTGATGTCAGGGATGTGAAAAGCCTGGTGTTAGCTGAAAATGAAGCAGCCTACCTGACAGGGAAAAGTTAATAAGTCTTCTGTTGCCCAATCCATGGTTGACTTCAGGACTGACCACTGGCTTCAGGACCTGGACACACACACGGATGTGAAGAGTTAATAGGTGTTTATAAGCAAAAAGAACACGGTAACACCCCCAATCCACACAGCTCTTCCACACCTGCATCATCTTTACACTCCTGGAGTGAAAAATGAAAATGAAATTAGTCACTGCAGCAAAGAAGCAGAATGCAAATGGAAGGTAATGTTACAGAAACAAAATAATGCATGCACGTTTAGGCCAGCTTCGTTTCAACAGTGTCTGTTAAAGCTCCACTTTCAGTGAGGCCGACAGTGTGCTCTGATCAATACTCTGTCCTCATAATCCTGGCATTGATTCTTAAGCCAGGATGAGCAGGGGAGAAAGAAAAGGCCTTGTGAATATCTTCATTTTTTGAAAATAAAGAGAAAGTATATTGAAACATAGGTTCACACAGATTTGTGTTATTTGTGTTATTTGTATTTACAGTTCCACTTCTGTTGCATAGAAGAGGTTTTTTTTGTCAGAATTTTCCACAGCGATACACAAAATTCTGCATCACTCTCAGTGCTTATGCAACTGACTGGAAACAAAACAACAGAAAGATTTCTAGCAGAGAAAACAACAAGATAAAGGGATAAAGGAAATGACAGATGTTTAGACCAATTCATTTTAATGAGATGCTAATCTGCCTTGCTGAGTACAGTTATGGAGAGAAGTGCCACCATGGGTCTCTGCAGTGGGTCTAATCTCACGATAAACCAAATGACAACTGCATCCATCTGTAGCGCACTTTATATCATTTACCACCCACTTCACAAAACAGAAAACGACCAAACACTAAGACACTTTAAAAGTATATAAGAAAGGAAAAGTATGTATAATTCATGAGCATCCTTCAAGTGTTGCAAGAATCTTAAATGATGTAAGAGGAGAGGGATGCTATGGAAAACACTACCCCTCTCCCCAACCATTACAACCTTGAAAGAGACAGCTTACATTTACAAAGCACATCCCCATCTGATTACACCCTAGTATTAAGATTTTTTTAATACACCCCAATGTCTTTGAAGACAGAAAGGCTGAGTGATCTAAATCAGTTAGCGTGGATGAGCAAAGAGACAGGGAGAGGGAGGGTAATGTTAAGTAGGTTATGTCAGTTCAGTGTTGATAGTAGGGCTGGTGGGGGTGTTTGGGGAACGCCATCCTCTAATGCTGGTCTGTTGGCTGCATTTTATGGGACTGGTGCTGTTTGCTCTTCAGTGAAAATGACCCAGGAAGTTGCTCTCACAGTGCATTTCATAAATGGAGAAGCATTTAAGTAAATGTGTTTTATCTATTAGTTGAACTCTGCTCTTAAAAGAAGGTCATGAATTGTTGTTCGGATCTGGTGGTGAGGGGGTAGGGGTGGAGGCAAAAAAGCAACACTTCATGTCACGACCTAAAGAGACTCAAGAACATCTAAGAAATAGTCATTGACCTCAGTATGGAAAGAGTTACAAAGCTATCTCTAAGGCTTTGGCTCCAGATCTGCCTATATAGAAATAACCACCATTAAGTCCACTGGTTTCTGGACAACGCATTTTGCTTTCTTTTTTGAGACTAAAGTAACCATGTTTGGTGTTTTGTTTTGTTTTGTAGTTTATTCATCAATTGAGTACATTAAGTAGGTCTCTGATTAAGAATAGAAAGGTAGAACTCTCATTAAGCTGCCAAAGAAAGACTTAGCTCATATTCTATCAACATAGCAGCACTGCTAGCTGTCATAGGCAAGACTCAAATATTCTCTAACAGAAAGACCTGACAGATTCTTAGGTCTGGGACCACTCTGCTAGTTGTTGCAAGACAGCGTCCTTGTGGCATGTGATGAAAGTTCCTTCTACACATGAGCATTGTAACTATGAGAAAGCAGCCAGGTCTACAGAAGGATGACACACAGAGTACTCCATGGACATTGAATCAAAAATTCTTTAAGGGTATGGAAAGGAGTGAGACACATGTTGTCTTCTTTCCTGTTCTGCTTCGAGGCTATACCTGGGGAATCTAGAGTTGTCTAAGGCAGTGGTCCAAGGACAGCTTTTGCTGATGACCTGTCTCAGGTAAGGCTAAATGAAACTATGTGATGCCTACCACAGTAAAGCACAGCATCGTCAAATAAACTTATAGAGAAATTTATGTTTGGTCGATTTCTTTGTTGTAATAATTCTTCTTGGCAATAAATCTTATACCAGTTGAAAGCCTGTTTATTTCCTCTTAAATGGTGCCAGACTTGTAAGGAAAATGCATTTAATAAATGTAGCATGAGCAGCATGAGGAAGGCAAATGATATCCCATTCTTGAATTAACATTTCTCACTTCTGATAAATGCTCTTGAAGTACAGTATTTCTTGTTTCTTCAAACCTCAATCTTCCAATCAAATGAACAACACCATACAAGAGAAGCTGTTTGGAGATTTTCATGGTCGTAACCCACATATTCAACTCTGCTGCTCAACCCATGAATGCATTTTCCTTACAAACGTGACACCACTTAAGGGGAAAAAAAAGATCTTTGAGTACTCAGAAAAAGTAGAAAAGCACTATTTACCATTTAGCTATACGATTTATTGCCAAGAAGCATTATTACAACAAAGACAATACTGACCAAAAGCAAATGTTCTACTTTTTGTAATACGTTTTTTTTAACCACTGCCTAGGTTTTGTGCATTACATATCAGACATATAGACATCTTAGACATTGATTAATTGACTCTAAATTTAATGCATCATAATCAATCTGACACTATTAAGCTGATCACATGAACAGGTTGGAATAGATATTCACAGTTACCCATGCTATCCAGCTTAGCCTTGTCCTCCTCCCGCTCCTGTTAGGGTGACTGGGAGACAGCAGACCCAACTGGAGACACATGCCATCCATCACACAGGTACACAAACAAACACAATGTCCTCTCTCTGCCGCATCTGACAGTTTCTGACTGACGACAGTGAGCAAGCTCAGACGATTGACTCTATAATGCTATCCCGGCTCTCCATGTCCTTTCTTCTTGTTCTTCTTATTTTCCTTCTTCTTCTTGTTATGTGGGAGGCTCCAGCTGCATTAGCACTTGTCTCCATATACCTGAATGACTTACCTGAACTAGACTGGATTTCTGCTCTCTCTACTTGGTCCCTCCCTTCCTGTCTTTTTTTTCTGTGGTGGTTATTTTTATTCCTTTGTCCTCAGGAAGCGAGTACAGATCAGGTTCTAGGGCCATCAGCATTTCCAGGATCCCACAGCAGCAGAATGGAGAGGGAAACATGGAAATCCAATCACCCTGTTGGGCACCCTCTTGATGACAGCAAATGACTGATACAGGCCTTAGGACAATGCCGTGTGACACACTGATGAAAAATAGGACTGTTAAAAAACATTGCATTTCTCTATAATTGCTGCTTATACAGTGGTCAAACACTATTTGACAGCATGAGATTTACTCCTTGAAAAGTCACTTAGTGCACAGATTTCAAGAAGTTTGAACAGACATGCCTTTCTTACAGCAGATATCAAATGCTAAGTGAGGTACATCTGCTAAATAAGGCAGTTTATAAGAGTTAGCAACATTAAGAGATGCATTTTAACCACAGGTCGCGTCATTTGGTGTGCTGTGGATTGCAAGTGTTTGTCTGCTGTATTCCTGAAGCATCCTAAAGTGGATGTATGGACAGCAATCAACAAATAAAAGGAGCTCAACAGAAGTTACAAACTCTGTCATTTTCATGTGAGTTATAAAGCTACAGTTTGAAGGACTCTTTTCACTATCATTTCAAACATTTTGTTTATAATGGGAAAATGCTGTTGACAGTAATATGACTGTTATAACCTTCACGTTGTAAAGTATGAGCTGTGAAAAAAGGAAGTTCCTTACTGTCTGCATGTTTCCATCCCACGACATTGACACTGCCTCCCCTCTATTTAAGAAGCTTGGTTAGCGTTAGTTGTTATTTTAGCTTCATGGTAAATAAGCATGGCTTCAGAAACTAGATGACGATAGCTTTCAAATTAAGTCTCCAACATGCATTTTGGCCTCACTGTTCTTCTGTCAAACAATTTCCATTTGGATAGGTGAAAACTTCATATAAAGGCGTAGGAGTGAGTTTAACCCTAGCCCTTTCCTTTAACCCTAAAAAGCTCAACTGGTGGACACTGCAAGGCTAAAATCTGTCTTTCATAATTACTGTGTTGCTTGTCTCTAACACCCTTCTATTACCATGCCCTTCCCATGACACTAAAGTTTGGGTACTGTGCCAACAAGCATCTCTCTGTATTTGCTAAGTGTTCAAGGAATAAGCTTTCTGCTGTTTAGCCTCTGTTTGGGGTTTAACTGTAAAAGCAGTCAGTTCTTTGGCATGTCAGATTTATCAAGTTCATTCAGCGTAGGTGCAATTGCAGCTAACTTCTTTAAAGAGCAGCTTGTCTCTTCTCTTAAAGCTTGAATGCCTGACTGACCTAACCGATGGAAGTAAGCACTAATGAATAAACGGAACAGTCAATCCCCGCAAGCCACGAGACACTGAGTGAGAATCCCCACAAAGCTGCATGGGTCACAATAAGGAGATAAAGTGCTGAGAGACTCACAGGCGCTGAGCCCTTCTTGATGATTACACTGGGTGTGGTTGCCCTCAGTGCCCCGGTGATACCGTGGTAGTACCTGAAGCAGACCTGGGTCTCAGCTGTGGAGAAAAAAACAGGATTAATGATGATGGGGGGAAAAAACACAATGCATAAAATACAATGCAAGATATATGAATGTAATCTGGTAGTGGTGGCTGCTGCAGAAGGATTTTAAAACATCTTTAATTAAGATCAGAGAGATGATCTAACAAGTGTTTTTAAATGATTCACACAATTACATCCAATTTCCAATGGTACTAGTCATTTATTGAAGATAACTTGTCATAGTCGTGGGTCTCCTGACCCTGCGTTTTCAGTTTATTGTTGTTTTCTGCTCTGTTCAGACCCCTAGCCCTTATGTTTCTCTGTGTTCCCTTTGTTTTTGTCTTCAGTTATCTCCACCGTTGTTTTCTGTTATGTCGCTGTCTGTGTTTTGGGTTTTTGCTGCTCCTTGGTTTGTCCTGTTTTTCTAGTGTGCGGTTTTGATTTATTATATCCCATGTTTTGGTTTTTGTGGTTTTGTGTTCTGTGTCTGTGCTGCTCTCCCCTGCCTGTGTTCCCTCTGTAGTCAAGCCCCTGTGTTTAGCCATGTCTCTGAGTCAGTCTCTGTGTTTTTGTGTTTCCTGTTTTACTTTGAAGGTCCTTGTCTCATGTCTGTGTCTCTAGTTTTGCTTCCTTGTTCTCGTTAGCCCTGATGTCTCCCAGCCGTGTTCACCTCCTGCCTGTCGTTCCCCTGCGTTATGTCCTGTCTATTTAAGCCCTGTGTTTTCTGTGCTTCCCTGTTGTGTCGTTAATGTCTCTTTCTCTGATGCTGTGTGCCTCCTTGTGTTTCCCTGCATTTCCCTGTGGATCATATTTTTGCTCTGGTTTATTTTTTTGTATTTTTTAGCCAGCAATAAAAGCTGCTTTTGAGTTCCTCTCCTAAGAGTCTGCATTTTGGGTCCTTTCCTCGTTCCTGCCTGCACACAGCCAGCTAGATTATGACATAACTATAACATTAAATAAAACATCTTGTAGCAGAGGGTTGATTTTGGCACAGCTTCAGGAGAAGAGGTGGGGAGCACATGTGCTGCCAGTCTAATCAACCTCTCCCCTGTAAGCAGTAGTGAGCTGGATGCAGTTGACACACTCAGTTTACAGCAAAGCATCAGCTCTGAGTGAAGAAGAGTTTTCCTGAACTGGTGATTGAGAATTACTGTGCTTTGCCTTGCCAGGTAAGCTCCAGAAGAACATAGTTTAGACTTATGTCTGTGCAGCGTGGTAAAGAAACCCCTGCTGGTCAGCCTGGTCCCATGTGTGTCTGTGCTGAAGTGAACCCAGAGGAAGCTAAGTCTCTGTTAAATGTATAGTTTTATACACTTACATCCAAAACAAATCTCTTTTTTCATAATCAGTTTCAGATAGTTCATATGTTAACTATTCAGTGACAGCAGTGACAAATTACTTGCTGACTACTGACAAAAAGAGAAGGACAAGGCCTGGATTGTGTGTGTGTGTTGGGGGGGCACAAGCAGATTAAGGTCATACTAAAGCTCCATGTTTTTCTGCTTGTTTGTTGTCTCAGACATACTCGATGCTCTGACAAGGAAAAGGGAGCAGCACGACTGCATCCAAGCTTAATTCATGTTAACTATTCCAGTCGTTTGGCTTCTGAGTAACGTGTGGTAGAGAAAGGATTCCCAAGTGGCTAGAATCTGGAAAATGCACTTAAAACAATTAAAGTAAACATATGATGTGATTTTGTAATTGTCTATAACACATATTATCATTAGGTTCTTATGGCTCGTACATTAATAGAAAAGCAGGACGTTACTGTTGTTGAAGTTGGTATCCATCTGCAAACCGGATTATTTTCCACATGAATTATTCAGACTACCATCACCATTTCTCTAATGACTGTTTGTTTCTAAAAATACAGAACACAGTGAAAAAAGCAGACTCCAAAGAAACCATTACTTACTGGTGTTCGCTTTGTCCAGCCAACAATTCAAACCTCAGTTGTTTTAGAAATACATTGAAGTGATTAAAATTACTGAGTGACAAAATCATTAAATTCTTATTTACAGTTAAAATTTTTATGTAATTACCAAATCCTTGCATGCTTTTACAAGCTTCATATTGTGAAACCATTTAAAGTGGTCAGCGTAAGCAGACGCTGTGAGTCTCAGCTTGTGACTGGTGAAGATTTGTTCTGACACAGTCCTATTCATGATCTTGTTAGGCCAATCAGAAACCCATCTTGGGCTGGACCCCAGGTAACTTGGGCTGTTGTCACCTGAAACAAACATCCTGACAATTCCGAAACTGACAAAAAGTTGTGATACAAATGATTGCAATGACTTATTGTGAGTCCGTGTTTCTATACTGTAGCGCTTATGTTAGCGGCCAGTTAAAGCATGTTAGCTCTGCCAAAGCTGAAATGCTGAAAAAATCATTCAGGTAATGACTGAACTAATGAACACACTGGGAACAATAAGAATAATGTTATTAATTCTGAAGATGGCTGAGATTATTATTTCATCCCACTCCACACTGTCACTGTTAAATATTTAGGTATCAATATTTCTCCCAGACTGTCACGGCTGGTTAACCCTAAACACCCTTCTGGTAAAAATTATATTCAATTAAAATCCCTTTTACTTGTATCACAACAGTGGCCTCAAGACGAATATCTGTGGCTTAAGAGACAGAGCACGTTGTCTACCAATCGAAAGGTCAGTGGTTCCCCCACCTCCTCTGTACGCACGTCAAATTATCCTCAGGCAGCATACTGAACGCCTACTTGCCCCCTGAAGTGTGAGTAAATGTTAGGCATAGAAAAACGAGCTTGTGTAAATGCGTGTGTGACTGGGTGAATGAGGCTTGTGGTAAAAAGTGCTTTAAGTGCTCAGTTAGCGTCGGAAAGTACCAGTCCTTTCACCATAATAAATAGCTCCCTACATACAGAAACAATGACAAATCACTCACTCAGCAAAAAACAGCTAAACTTTATAACACGATTTCAAATATAGATGCGGTAACAATGCTGCTGGTGAACAAATGGGAAATGACTTGGCTTAAAACAAGCTAAATAACATTTATGTCACCATTTCCTCCATCACTAATAACAAATGACTTTATGTGACACGAAATTCATCCATCTCCATCATTCTGTCTGCTCTGTAGAAAAAGAAGTTGACAACCTCTCAGGTACCTTTTCTCTGTTGCCACTGATTGAGGTGTTGCATTAACTGTTGGGTAATTGCAACCATTTTTTCACCTTGACAACTGACTGGTGAGCAGTGTCATGGCCAGGTGAGTATTGTTCCCTCAATACTTTATGATATGACTTTATGATTTAGAAAAGATGTGGACTTGATTCCAGGTGTCGAACTTGCATTTGTATAGCTGTTTAATGAACCCTCAATACAAGAGAAGCAAGCCATGATGGGACTGAAAAACCAAAATAAACTTATAGGAGAGACAGCAAAACATTAAGGCAGCGAAATAAATAATCTTGTAAATATTTAAAAGGGAAGAATGCAACGTAGGAAAATCACAAGACCTGGAAAATCACGGAAGACAAATTGATGACTGCATCCAAAAAGCTTCACAACATCCTTCCAAGTGAAAAACACTCTGTGTAGGTTTTCAATCATCCAAGGTAAGGTAGTCTTAAGTGCTTAAAAAGAAGGTGACTGCACTTTTCACATTTCAACTTTCATCCAAGCAGCTTCATCAGTTCTATCAGTGAGTTGTCCCTTAGAAGGTGGTCACTGACCCACATTCACAGTAAGAGTAAAAGATGGCCTCTTTTACTCCTCTTGCAAACTGTCTGTCTTCTGTGAACACTGGCATCCTTGACAGAGTGACCTTTATCTTTTACCTCGAGGAGGGTTCGTGTATCACTGTCAAAATAAACATAGAGCATTTACAACAAGGTGCAAATCACTGGTTACACTCAAGAACAAGAAGGCCACATTAGACTTTGCTACAAAATACCTAAAAGAGTAAGCAGCAAGGCTACTTGCATTTAGCAAACACTCTGCAGAGCATCTGAAAAGAGAAAAAGAAGCACTTGGTAGCATACATGGGTCTGTGATCAACAGCAAGCAAGGGCAGGTACTCTGACTTCCTTACTGTCCTTTCTTACATGAAGAGGCGACGTTATTACCAAAAACATAATGACTGTACGTAGCAGTTATAGACAATGGCTGTCTATGATTTTGTTTGTATTTACATGTGAAATGATAACTCTGGGAAAAAGCAACAAAAGGTCTCTTACTGTTCAGTCAAACTGTGCACAGCTGCTCTCTGTCACCCTGATAGGTTCTGCTGCACATGAACACAGCAGAGAGAGCTTTTCCTGCATTAGGAGAGCAGCACTTTGTTGCAAAGTGTAAAGATACTGTGTGCAGACTTTCTCTAACCTTTGTTTTTTGAAAAAAGAAATCCACTACATTGGAACAAAAAGGCTAAATTGCGAAAGCTGGCAACACTGAGTACCACAGTAATTACATGTGTGAGTAAAGCTCTAATATTAAACCAAAAGATTTGTTTGTTTTGGGGTTTTTTTTTATGTCTAAACTAAGCAGTTTTTAGATGTGGAAAATGGCTAACAGGAACAGTAGGCTAATAAGATAAACTACTGGTTATATCAGCATATATAACATGTTGGCTGTAGCTTAAGGGCAAAAGCTTGGCTAATACTGCAGCAGTTAAAACCCTGGTATACATGAAAATGTTTTTGTACCAGTGCACTGTATTTATCTTTGTGGCACTGCTATAGCTACAAACACATAAACTATGGAGTTTGTATTCAATTAGCTGCTTCGGAGGCTTCTCCACGCTGGCAACAATACATTTTGGAGTAAGTTGAATAGATGTCTCCGGTTAACGTAGCACCTTCAGTCATATGAAGCTAAAGTCACAAGAAAAATGGGCTTCCACTTCCTATGTAATAGAGGTTAGTGGGAGTGGAAACACCTACATGACTTCATGGTGATATGGGTATTCTGCGTTATTTGTGTCTCTCTTACTCCTACACACAATTCCCACATCCCTAAATAGAGTCACTGTACACCATTTATGAATGCCTGCCTGCGTTTGCTCTCTTGCTGTCATGCTTGCTCTCTCTCCCTCACTCTGATGCTGGGCCTTGTGCCTCGTGTCTCTGTAATACCATTATAGCACTAAGTGCCTCACAGGCTCGGTCCACTTTGTCCTTTGTTCATTTGTACATCCAGGAGGAAAAGAGTTTATATTTCAAAAGACCTGAATCTGATATTTCCATGTTATTTTAAAAATACAATCACAATACAATCGGATGGGCCGGGTTGGTTCATGGCCTTCTTCCTCGTTTGTTTGTTTAAGCCAGCGCTAAGATTGTCAAACAAAAAACAAATAAACAAACGATTAAAGCACAATAAGATACTATTCAATACTAAAAGCAATACTGAATTATACTGAATTATGTAGACACTCATTTGCATGAGTATAAATACCATTTCAATACCAACTGCACTGTCTTTGCCTCCTCCAGCTGACACACAAGTTCACACAGACAGCTGCAGACGGTAACATCAACGTTTTCAGAGGTCAGTAAATCGCCCCTTTCAAAAACATGAAGTCTTAAACAGTTATTATAAATGTTAACCTGGCCAGCAAATGCATTAACATTAGCCATTATTCCTGGATGAATGGGCTGTGGATGAAGCGGATTATGAACACATGGAGAATCAGGCGGGTTGCAGACTGAACAGCGCAGCAGGTGAACCATAGCTGAATTGAGCAGAGGAGTCCTGAGTGTGCAGAACTAAACCAAGAAAAGAGTTCAATCCAGAGCAGAACAGGCGAATTTCAGTACTGACGAGCACAGCTGAGGATGTAAAGAGTTGGAGACTGATGTAGCAGGATGAATGATGTGTAAGATGAGATGGATGAGAGGCTACAGTTAGACATGGATAGGATGACTGTGGTGGGGAGTGGTTGATGGCTCAGCTGCAGGGGAGGGGGTGGAGCAGAGGGTTTAGGGTGTGGTGTCAGAGGAGGCTGGTCATCACCACTGAAAAGCATCACTAATCATGCCTTCCCTGTTTTAGTAGCTGCCGGGGCCAGAGAGGAAAAGAGTAGCAGCGAGAGGAAGGAGCTGCCAGGCAATGATAATGTATTGAAAGTGGCATTGAGTATTTTCCTTTGAATCTGTATTTACTTTAAAATTCGAGCATCATGACAAAAATATCCAGTGCTCCTTTCTTATTTCTGTTGGTGCTTTGTAATTAACTGTATTTTTATTTTCAAGGATGTGGAGTTGTAGCAGCATTAAGTTTCTCTGAGCTATACAATTAGGGACCAGTTTTTCTCCCCAGTATTGCTCAGCTACATTTAAGCTTTGACTTCTCAAACTATTACAAAAACGCTTCAATACCTACGTCATATAAATGTATCATTAACTGTTCTTATTACTTCCACAGAATAGCTCAGGCACAGATTCAATCTAACAGAAAATGTAGATTGTGATGTAAAGAAGAGGAGGAGCAATTTTTCACTGTTAGGTTATTATTCATTTATTTTTGTTAAAAAATAAATAAATATATTGCTGAAGAAAGCAAGTATTTATAAATAAGTGTTCTTCAGACATGCCACAATTAAAGTGAAAAATGTAATTTTGACATCATTTCAACATTATGTCAATAGTACACTATCTTTCTATTTGTCTCTTTTAGACAACAATCATTGTTTTCACATGAAGGGTCATACATATCTAAAATTCTTAGCTATCCATCATTATTCATAACCTGACTATAAACCTGGATATATGAATATAAAGCTATTTGAAACTGTATTGGTGCAAAGTGACATAAATTACAGTACACTGATCCTGCCACTGACTTTCAGGTATACTGTGCAGTGTATGCAGAGATATAGGTGAGCTTTTATTTCCTCATTACTCAGCATTTAGGCTGAAACGATAAGTGAGCAAAACAGCCTCAAAATTATATCATGATATTTCAAGGACATTTTTAACAATGATATTTATGAATGTAGAAAAAAAAACAAACACAACAATACTTTATGGGTGATTGCAACTTGTAGACAAACAAACTGATCCGGTTTGAGGCTGGTAGCAACTCTGGTTGAACTCAAGCTTGTAAAATCAAGTTAAAACTGAGTGTTATCTTCCACGTCACACACAGTATAGATGTCACTTGAGAAAAGCACCATGTCAGAAACAAACAGAAAGCAGTGGATGGATGAACAAAGTTATCACAGATTATGAAGTGTCAAGAAGTGTCAAGAAGTGTGCAGTAAAAGAGAAATTCAGAGAGAGCCACACAGTAAAGAACAAGCCTGCCAGAGGTAGGAAACCTGCCAGAGGTAAAATTCTCAGAATTATGGTATCGTACCAGATACTTGGCATGGCATTACCTTGGCCTCCAGTAACACAGTGAGATATCTTGGAGCCATTTTTGACCAGGAAATGTCCTTCAATGCACATATTAAACAAATATGTAGGACTTATTTCTTGCATTGGCACAATATCTCTAAAATTAGAAACATTCAATCTCAGAGTGATGGAGAAAAACTAGTTCATGCATTTATTACTTCTAGGCTTGATGACTCCAATTCATTATTATCAGGTTATCCTAAACACCCCTTGAAAAATCCTTCAGCTGATCCAAATTGCTTAAAGGCCTCCTTTACCACCATGTAAACACTTCCTGTCATATGGAGCAGGTGGTTGAGTCATGATTGTTTGAGTTTTTTTTTTTCATTTAAGTCACCAGCTGCTAATATCTTCTTGATAACACTACAGTTTTACCTTTTTGACATGACTGACTGCATATTTGCACAATTGCCCCCCAAAATCTAATTTAATGTGAATGAAGTGGAATAGTTTGTTTTACTTTATATTACAAGCTGTTTGTGAAGGTCAATCACATTTTCTTAGGAACAAAGCGTTCCCTATATTAATAAAGAAAAACAATTTTGAATTACTCACGATCGCTGAAGTGGGAGTTAGAATCAATTTTCCACACTATCTGTCCTTTGTGAGATCCATTGATGCCTCGGTTCTTGTAGTCCAGAAAGTTCTCAGATAAAGTCTCATCTGGAAAGAGAGATGAATGAGAGCTCAAACCATACTGCACGTCCAAGCCTCTGGATTGTTCTCTGTAATATACGTTAGGATGACAACATTGCAGCAAAATCAAAGCATAGGTGAAACTACTGGAATTCACTTATACAGCTGGACAAGTGGAAATTCTTTGCTTTGCTTTGCCAAGAGGAGCATTCTGATTTCAGATGAAAGGTCAGATCAGGCTCTGCATTGTTAGCATCAAACTGCTAAATCCTTCAGGTGGCACTGCAGGAAAAATGACTGAAATATTGAATAGCCATGGTAAAAAAAAATAGACTCTGTCACTGCTAAGGTTTTACATATCAGGACATCATTATTTGGTCCTTAGCACATCTGAAAATTTAAAAAGCGCTTTATGTATGACTTTATCAGTTTTTTGTATTGTTGTGGAGAAATTTTGGCCCACTATTGATTTGAAACGATGCTTCAGTAGCTCTAGGATTTTGATCATTTGCTTACATACGGCCGCGTCACCATGAGTCCACCATGAACTCTTCTGTGTGCCAGGTTTCCAAAGCGTTACTGCCCACTAAAGGTGGTTATACAAGGTACTGAATCATAGGGTGTAATTAATTTTTCACTCACTGCCTCTGCATTTGGTTTAGTGTTTGTTAAATAAATAATTTATGATATAATAACTAAACAATGATTTCTTCTAACAATTATTTATAACCTATCATGTGCTGTTGCTCATCTCAGGTTGTATTTACCTAATTTTAAGACCTGCAATGGCCTGATATGTAAAACCTGGGTGTACTTTGTTTTTAATGTGACTGTATGTATCTAGAACGGGCTACCTGATGCATGACATGCCTGCTTGAATGAAAATCTATATCACAGAATTCAACAAGGATAGCATACTGTATAAAGACAAAACACGATTTTTTATACATAACTTTCAGAGTCAATATATTTAAAATTCTCATAGCATATGATATCTTACCAACTAAATACATCCCAATCCAGTCTCCAGCATCCACTTCTTCCTTGATGTCCCATGTGATCACCAGGTCTTCAGACTGGCCTATGGTGTAGTGGGAAGAGCTGATGGTAAGAGTGGAACGTGCATCTGGAGAGACCAGATCAGTGTCGCTTGTGGAGCGTGACAGTCCCAACATAAAAGCGTCCTGGTTCAGGCCATTGACAGCAAAAGACTCAGGGCCATAGCTGTGACGAACCGCATCCTTACAGCGCTGGCGGGTCTGGCTGCTGCGAGTAGGGGATGCCATGGCCGCCAAGCCCAGGAACCGATTTTGGTACAAGTTCTGCAACAACATACACAGAAAGAAGCTTTTAGCAGAATCCAAGCTACAAAAACAAGAAGTACCTAAAGCAGTTGAGAATTTTGTGGCTACACACCAATACAAATCGAAATAGAAATCATGAGCCGAGTCCACCATCCAAAAACTTTCTTTTATGTGTTGGGTGTGCAACTTGGTGGACAGCAAGCAGCTGACAAAAAACAAAAAAATATCCTCAATATCAACTCGATCACACTGCTACAATGCAATGATTACATGCTGATAACACAAGACGGTCATGCATTTTAATGTTATCGGATGACTGTACGTCAAACACAGATCTTCTTCCAGCTAGAAGCAGAGCAGCTTGTGTTGGCTAACACAGTAATATTCTGTTAGTCATTTAGCAGATTGTTTTTTAACTGTGACCAGCAGCTGAAATGCAAGCTACTAAATCAGTGTTAAATCAGCCTGTCAGTCATCCTGTGCCACTGTAGGGACCCACCATTGCCTCTTTTCTTCTAATTTGACACTTCCAATCCAAAATCAGTCATGGATTTACCTTCACCTTATTGTTATGTAGGTGTGCTTATCTCTCAGTTTAAGTAAGTCTTAGTGCCCTCAGTTAATATGCAGATTGTTTAGTGCCCAAAGTTACCCCTGTGTGTCTGCTTGTGGGTCCCATTTGAACACTTTGATGCAGTTAGCCAGTTATATGATGAAACAGTTTTTTGTCATTTTGTCTCTATACTGAAGTGCTAACTTTTTCAATTTTTTCACAAAAATATCACATTCAATAGAAATTACAGCCATTCTGAGATATATAACCCTACATCAGAGTCTCAACAGGAATTGGTGATCTGATGTGAAGGCAGTTTCATGGTCAGCTCGGTTCCCTTATTATTCATTGGTAACCAAGCAGATAAAATATATGTCGGGCATTCTGAATTCTGAATGTTTAACTTGGATGTGTTAGTTTTTCATTGAGGCCATCAATAGGCTGAAAAAACAAAAATAAACCTATCATAGAGAAAGAAAAAATGGCCAGTGCTTTCTTTCTGTTATACCAAAAGGAATCCACTTACATCCAGCAACAGCAAAGGGCTTGAAAGACTCAGAAGAAAACTTATGTGGATGATCCCAGAATTGTTTCCTTGATTAAGAAAAATAACTTCACATAATTTAGCCAATAATGAGAGTGTTACAGCAAGTGGCAAACCACTAGTTACATTCAGCAGCTGGAAGGCTAGATTGGAAAACATTTAAAAAAAGCTGCACAGTTCTACAAAAAATGAACTTGCCAGAATGATGGGAAGAAAAAAGTATGTAGGAGGAAAGGCACAGCTCATGATCTTAAGCATACCATGACATCTATCAAACATGGTGGAGACATGGGTATACTCATCATTTTAAAAACTGTATTTTGTATTCACAATTTTCTGATGATCTGAAACAGTCAAGTCTGAGAAACATGACTGTACATTCACTCACATTTAAGTTAAGTGGTGCTGGTGGTTCTACAATATCTTTTTTATTTGTGAAGGCAAAGGCCTATTAACTTCTTGTTAGTATGATTAACCACAACTGGTAGTTTCTCTCTGCCAGCATAAAAAGGTTTTGTTTGTCAGCACTCACTGTCTATACAACGGGAAAGTCCAAAGAACTCAATGAATGAGGAGTGCAGATTTACACAAGTGGTGAATGTCTCAAAGAGCCATTTCTAAACAACTCAAGATTCCAATATCATCAGTTCAAACAACTTTATGAGAGAACAAGTTATTTAAGTGTGTGTCGCTGCTTTGCCAAAGTCTGCAAGAAGACCCTCAGATTAGTTAGGGTGTTCAGGAACAACTCAGGAACCACCAGTGCTCAAGCCTGCCATGAACTTAAAACTGCTGCAACACTAGTGTCACTGTTGACCGTGAAGCCAGTTTTACATCGCTATGGACAGAGGGACCAAATAAAAATGCTCCAATTGATCCAAATGTTTGTCCAATCCATTGTCCAATGTTTTGGAATGGATAAAGCAGGCTAACATTAAGCTTCTGGAATGGCCTTCTTCTCACCTCTATTATACTGAAAATTCTCAGACTATGTTTAAAAGCCAGATCTACACCAGAAAAATAATTCAAATGAACTCTACCAATTTGAAAAACACCAGCTCCTCACCATCCTGCCTGTACCGGACTCCAGCTGAGACCACAGGATGCTCTGACACTGCTAACGTCAGCAGTTACCGAACATAGCACAGTCACGGTATTGACCATAACAGCCCAAAGGATACAGCACAAGGTTCAAAAGATGACAATGTTGTTGAGGAATTTGGGAATTGACTATTTAAAGTCCAGGAAAGAAGCAGAAGAGTATGTACTGACTAAAGTATCTGACCTTGATTACCAACCTGCCCACTCTATCAAGACAGTACTCTACTTCCTGTGAACAAAGGTGTACCCTTTAAAGAATAAGTGGACCAAAATTAGGTGTCAGTTTTGTTTATGTTCTCCTTTGTTTAGAATATGTGTAAAACCTTTTCAGTGTTTTTTCCCAATAATTTGAAACAGTTTATTTGTATACAAAAAACAGATGCAGTATAGAGGTATTTTTTTCTTGTAATACTTCTACTTTATTTCTTTGGAGCTGACCAAAGTTCAGTTCCAAAGAAATTAAGTAGATATTGGATGACTGAGAAGCTTCACAGACTTCTGTAACACTTTAAGCTGTAAGTCTAGTCAACTGATATTTTAGTTTATTATATATAGCTATGGTCTTTATTTAAAATACAGTTGTGAGGTTACAAATAAGATTTTTATTTTATTTTATTAGCTTGTTAGATTTTATTGTCCAACCCATATATATATATATATATATATATATATATGTGTGTGTGTGTGTGTTTACATTTACAGCAGGTATCAATATTCCTTTGACAAATGCACAACAGAAGCTGGGTGGAGGTACACATACAAAGAAGCTGGAGAGTGATTGCAGGAGGGTGGGGGCACTGACCTTGAAACTACAGAGCTGCATCAGCATAATGACCAGTCAACCCAAAGCAGACCAAAACCTGAGGGAAGTGGGAGGAGAATGGTGGGGTGTTACAAACCACAGAAACATAAAGCAGAAGCAGTGAATGCAGAGGGGAAAGTGAAGTACGGTGTTGGGGGGGGGGGCATCATCTTTTCATACTTCATCTTTATCAGATAAAAATATGAATACGTCAAGAACAGAAGCACAGATGGAGAAACAAGTGGAAACAGAAGAACACATGAGAACACACAAATATAGCACAGATAGAACAGACATATAGACTCAACACAGTTACAACACATACACAGCAACAAAAAACACTTTACATGTGCATCCGTAGATGTTCACATGGTCAGTGCTCCTGCATTGGAGAAGTAAGCCTACAAAGAGAAAATATTAACAGGAAATCTCTGAATAATGAATGTTGTTTTCTGTGAATTCACTGGAATGAAACCAGACGCTGGGAGAGACTCACAACCTGAAAATATGAAACTGTTCTGTTTTTTTGGAAGCACTGCTTGTTTTGTTATGATCAACAACAAAAAAAAAGATAAGATGAAGACGAACTATTATGGGATGACCGGCTGGGTAGTAAATTGAACTTTTAAAATAATATTGCTAAACTTTATATAGGGTGAGACAGAGTTGTTTATACTGTCATATTATGGAGCTGTATTACTCTACATAATCCACTAACGGACGACCAAAAAAGTAACACGGACCCTCGCTCTCCACACAGCCCCAGGCCTACTCTCAACAGCCACCCTGGCTCACAAATTGTCCTGAGGCACTGAAGGAAACACAGCATTAGTGTTACAATACACAATATCTTGCAGTTTCAAGAAAAACCTGGCAGTTCTTCCACATGTGTGGCAACATCTGACAAAATGTTCATTTGTAGAAGCAAAAAAATGCTCTCTTCAAGGCTGAACGAATGAACATTTTTACAATATATCAGTTTTCTGAGATGTGCTATATCAAAGCAAAGTCTCTGTCCTGGTCCCAAATTCTGGACCGTTTTGTGTTTTTTTACCCTTTGGTTTGGATTTACCATAAATTACATCATTTGTCTGTAAAGATGAAATCTCAGAAAGTTTAGAAATAACTCTGAGAAAACATTGTAGAGATAGATTAGGCTCATTATGTCATGGTTCTGGGTCTTGTGACCCAGTATTTTATATTTTCTTGTGTTTGTTATTCATTGTATGTTTACTTAGCGCTTAGGCTGCTTAGTTTAGGTTTTGTTATTAGAGACCCTTGTGTCTTTTCCCCTATGCTTTAGTCTCCGTGCCCTTCATGTGTTTCGTGTCTGCCCTGTTAGTCAAGTTTATGTTGTCATGTCTGCATTCTGTTTCGTGTTTTATTTTGAAGGTCTGTGTTCTATGTCAGTGTAGTCTGCTTGGCTTTCCCTGCCTCGTTAGTTCTGATTTGTCCCTGCTGTGTTCCCACCTGTTCTTCATTCCTCTCATTACCTCATGTCTGTATTTAAGTCCTGTCTTCCTATGTCCAGTGTTGCGTTGTCTGTTTTCCCACCTTCCATGTCATGTCAGGTTTCAGGACTCTGTGCAGGTCATGTTCATGTTGCTTGTTCATGTGTGCGTTTATAGTTCCCTCATGTTCCTGTACTAAGTTCTGTTCATAGTCGTCACAGTCTCCCTTATCCTTGTCTTCCTAGTTGTCACAGTTAAGCTTCAGTTTTCCCAATTTAGTTTCCAGTTTAGTTTTGCCACTGTGGTTTCTACCTTGTTTGGTTTATCCGATTATCAGCCGTAATAAAAGGCTCGCTTTTTGTTTAAAGTTCAGTTCTGTCTCCTCAATTGAGTCTGCTCCTGGGTCCACCTCATTCAAACCACACGGCACACATTAAAATTTAAACATAATTTCCTCTGGGATTAAAAAAGTAATCTGATTATGAAATTTTGCTGACATCCACCACAGTCTTCAAGGTCAACTTAACGATGTATTGCTTGAAAAGTGACAAAAAAAATCTTGTGACCGCAATTCTTACAAGTGTTGCATAAGGATTTTAGATATGATTCCGTATCCCACCGCTGACATCCCCTTTAAGGTCACCAGATTGATCTGAAGGGCAAAGCGTTAATAATGCTATATAGAGCTATTTAAAACTTATTGCCATTGTTTGTATTGACAGCATACAGGTAGGGCTGCCACGATTAGTCGACTATCAAAATCGGCAACGACTAATTTAACAGTCGACGCAATGTTTGAAGCTTTGTAGGATTTAAGAGGAACCCCGGCTATTATGACAAGTTACTCTAAATATGTTACAAATGATCTCCACTACATAACAACATACATACTTCAAAATAACTACAATGTTTTCGTTATTCATTAAATCTTTGTTTTTTAAAACGGTTTTGGTTCCATGGGAGCTGCCATGTTTTTGCGCACACAATGCATTCTGGGACGAGGACGTATATAAGTTGTCGGAAGTATTAGCTACGTAGTAGATTAGAACGAGACAGTAAGAATGTAAACTATATGTCATTAAAATGGCTCCAGACCTCATCTACCTCTACATGATCAGTAGCTGCAGCTTGAAATCCTGCATATATGCCACTTGGTTCTGGATAGACTGTCCTTATGTTGTTTACTGCACATGATGGGATGACTACATACGCTAGCCAGCCAGCCAACCATGCATCAACCAGGTAAACTGTCGATATGAAGCATACCTGTAAGATCTTATTACTATAAGACTATAGACGACTCATTTATGCTTTTTGTCTTAACTGGTAAAAAACAAAAGTACCAGCACGATAGCGGTCATGGAGGCTAACGAGGGCTGCCCAAAGAAGGATTAAGACATACGGCTTCAAAGTTTTGGTGCACTGTGATGCATAGAGGATTTGTAAAATAACGATATC